>JBBMKA010000002.1:4354571-4403608 GCA_037833695.1 Sechiopsis laciniata | reverse complement strand
CAAGATTCAGCTTTTGGGTTGATTGATAATTTAACATAATTCAAGATAGTATCAGAGCAGGAAGTCTTGAATTCAAGACCTTACCAAGTTATTTCATCCCCGATTAAATTTACCTCCACCCATAAGATACGAGTTTAAGTTTTTGGGTTAATTGGTAGTTTAACATAATTCAACAACTACTTTGACGTAGGTTCTAATTTTTTCGGTTCATCGTTGCTGAGATGCCTTTCAAAGAACAAGAATGTCAGATTTAGGACTGCAAGGAAGGTGCATGCTGCTGTGGCTGTTGAAGCACCTCCAACAGAGGAAATGAAGGAGTATGACTAAACCCTTAACATTTTCTGAAAGTATAGATAGCAAAATAAAGAAAACTATGACCTTCCTTGAATAATCATGTTGCTTTTTGATTTTTTGTTTTTTTAAAATTATGCTTACCCTCACAAGTTGGATTCAGTCAAATTTAAAAACAAAATCTTTTTTTTTTTTTAATCAAAGCTTGAGTTTCAAAGGCCAAAAACAAAATAGTTATTGCAATGTTTCAATAACAGATGAACTTAAGCTGTGGATTGTGTGCAAATTCTGTCAGAATCAAGCTTCCATCTTGGGCTTTGTTTGAACTTGGAAAGGCCCCAGTGTACTGGAAAACTGTGAATGGTCTACCTCCTACTTCTGTAAGCACAATACCACATGTTATGATTTGATATGTTTATTGGTTCTTTTTGTTATAAACTTATAATTTGTCCCATAATTTGATAGGGTGAGAAGCTCAAGATTTTCTACAATCCAGCTGCAACCAACCTCATCCCAAATGAAGATTTTGGAATTGGTTTCAATGGTAACTCCTGGTCATCTCTTATTTTTTGGTAGATCAAGTCCATGTCTTCATCTATTTTTTGTTGTAAAATGTCACCAGGTAACAAAATGTGTTCTTGCATAGATCAAAAGTTAGATACTTTAAATAATTTTGAACTGCTAATGATCATTATAAATTATTGAAGTCTAATGCTTTTGAGTGAAGTATGTAGTAGGCTAAGAGAACTGATTCTTCATCAATTTTCCCTTTTTTTCTGTGATGCTGCAATATGAGCTCTGATTCTTCATTGATTTTTAACATGATGTTACAGGAGGTTTCAATCAGCCTATAATGTGTGGTGGGGAGCCAAGGGCAATGCTAAGGAAAGATCGCGGCAAAGCCGATGGACCGATATATACCATCCAAATATGCATTCCGAAGCACGGTTGGTTTGCATTGCAAGAACTGTCTTTCTTTGTTCTTCACTATTTCATTTTTCTATACCTTACTTTCCTTCCTTCCTGCATTCTGCAGCTCTAAACTTGATCTTCTCATTCACAAATGGAGTTGATTGGGATGGTCCTTACAGACTGCAGTTTCAAGTTCCCAAGCGTTTGCAAAACAAACCAATCGACTTCTTCAATCAGGTAACAATATGATTGGAAACATTTCAAATTATATGTAAATCTCCACATGTTCATGCAAGTATTTGATGCATATTTCTTTATAAGTTTGTCACAATGTAAGAGTCGGATTCTTATGTCGTTCGCTTACGATAGGGTTTAGCCGAAGAGTTGAGTAAAGAAGGAGCGTGCGACAGAGCAATATTTCCAGACACCAACATTGTTATAACAAGATGTGCAATGATTGGTAATCTTACTCTAGAAGGGGTAAGAAAAATCTTTACTGTAAAAACTTCTATGCAGTTCAGCATTTCTCTAGTTTAGGCTGCAATTGATGAGTTTGAACCATAAATAACAATTGCAGGGCGATCGTTGTGATCTCAATCTTGTACTCGGCTGTACAGATCCTAGCTCGCATTTATTCAACCCGCTCGCCAATGTAGATGATGGATCTTGTCCGATTGATGTCGATACAGAAAACTAGTTCACATGTTCATCTCTCTCGCAGCTCATTGGATAGAGTTTCTACATCGTTATAGCCAGAGCTTGTCATAGTCCATCCAACAAGCAGGAAGCAATTTTGCATCTCTTATATTGATAGATATAAGTTCCCTCCAGCTATGTATAGTTGTAAAGAAAAAGTTCATGATACCTGAATTCGTATCAACTGTTATAACTGCTAGTATGCAGCTACAAATTGTTAGTGGCTTTTGAAGTTGTATTTATACTGCCCATTCATAATATTTGAAGAGAAATTTGAAAATGTAACCCCGTGATTACTAAGTTATACAAGATTTTGCTAGGCAGATACATTACACTAATGACATTTGAGTCTATTTGATCTCCATAATTCCAATCTTTACGATATAAATATAGAAAATAGGCTAAGCAATCGCTATTTCTTGTGTTAGTTTGTTGTTTCAACTTTCAAGAGTATTGGAAAGGTGTTATTGAACCCTTAACTAGATTCTCCATTGTTCCTCAAAAAAACTGTTCTAATTCAAATACATGAAAGATTCTTAAGAACAATCTTTTTTTTTTTAAAACAAGAAAAAACCTTCTCAAGCTATAGAATAATCGATAAGAATTTACAACCTCTAGGATTTTATATTCCTCTTTACACAGTTACATCTATTACAAAGTCATATTAGTACAAAGCCTTCCTATCCTGAATTTGTAACCACACATACAATACTCACGGATTTGTTTCATGTTTACGTTCAAAACTTCAAAATACTTGGCCACTGGTTACAGAGATGATGCCAGTAATTTTCTAAGTGAAAGTATCCTCGCGATCTCCTTCAGCAGTTTCACCCTCCTCTAAGTTACTGAACTCCAAGAAATGCGTGGGTCGATGATCTTCGTGATAGTACTCGCGTGGCGTTCCAAGTTTTACTCCATACTTCATCCCCGCTGTATGCTTCACCCCCATGAAGTTGTAGTTCCAAGGACCATTATCAGGAGTCTAGGAACAGAAAGCAATCAAAAATCAGTATCAGCTTCCTCCATGACAAGAAAAGTAATCCAAAAGATTCTAGGGGTTGAGAATTACCATGTAGAAGCCAAAGAAGCGGTCACTGAGGAGCATCTGCACCTTCTCATAATGAGTAGGGAGGTATCCGTGCGGATTGCTACCGGTGTCCTTGTTTACACGTCCCCACTCGTAACCGGATGGGGTTAGCTTATATGCAGTTAATGAGCAGGAACCAGGAGTAAAACTGCAGGTCAAAATGATGCATTTCTCACCATCCCATTGCTTGTTGTTCTCCAAAACTTTAGCATGATTGGTGAGATCCTGCAAGAAAATGCAACCAAAACACCAGTTAATAATAAAGCTTATTTATAATGTCATATAAAAGATGAAGTTGAAAATGAAAAAGATGAGTGGGAACCTGAGGGGACAACTGAGGAAGCTCATTTGGCTGTGTGTGCATCCATCCCAGCGGCTCGAGATCATTCAAGAAGTCGTGCTCGGGAAGAGCTGTAGGAAGATTAACTTGCTGATGTGTCCCCCACTGAGGTGGCATTACAATGCATCTTATTTCTTTAACCTGAGGATTATCTGGGGGGCTTATTCCATACAAATATCCAGCAATTTGAGTCCGTAGATCTGCAATGCAGATGAATTTCTTCAAGATGTTCTTTGGCATGATGTAGGTGTATCCAGTTTCCTGCATAACCATTGCAATTCAACAATCAGCCAAAAAAACAGGAAAATATATTTACAATCACATTATAAAGGAGAGGAAAGCCTAATGTCCGTTCTCACCTTTATATCTTCTGAATTTACGTATATATGATTCACACGAAGATATAGATTAGTGGCTGATATTGCTCTCACACGCCAGTCAGTTTTGGATCCAAATGCAGCTTGCTCATATGGACTCGTCGTTGTGACAATAAGTTCATCACCGTGCACATTTGTAGTCCTTGTCGTGACTGCTGTTAATTGACTTGCATCTTTGGCCTGAAAGAAAAGGATAGGACGAGACGACACAACATAGAGAAGTAAGAAACTGCAAGAGGAAGAACACGTCATTTTAACTAATGACATGGTAAATAAAGTACCTGTTTCTCAATCTCAGCTATCTGTTGTCTTTGTTGAGAGGGTGGAGTTATCTCAGCTCCAAGTATGATATCACGAATCTCAGATTGTGTTAGGGCTGATGTGTTCACATTGTTCTTCTTCGCATAATCCGACAAAATAAGATCTCTTAAAGCAACCTCAACCTATACATTGTGAATAAAAGATGAAGCAATGAAGTCTCATATACGTCTGATGATTATAAAAGGATAAAGTCCCATTCATTAAGTAATTAGAAAGATTAAGAATAAAATGGGTAGAGATGAACTATAACAGATGAGGGATGTAAAAAATGAAATTACCTTCATCCATTGGTCATCTGTGAGAGAAGGCCAGATGTGGTGGGGCTCTGTAACAATTGTTTTGTCTGGCTTTAGCAACATTTTAGCCTTTTCATTATTCACGTGAAGGGCACGCAAGATGAGAATTAGACGGGAAAATGCAGTATATGATGAAATACTCTTCAGCCAATCATCATAAATGTTGAAGAGAACCATTTGGGGTTCAGTAGCCTTCAAAATCAAGTCACCAAATTTCTCAATCTTTAAGCACGCCTGGAATGGAAGTTGCAGCTCACTTCCTTTGATAACTATATTGGGAAAATCGAGCAAGTGAACCTCCAATGGATCAAGCATTCCTTTACGAGTCACAATAATTTGTTTTGGCTGTTCTTCAACTGGTAAAGATCGTACAAGAGCGGCAACTTCTTCTGCTGTTTTCCACTTGGCCAACTGACCAAGACGCTTCTGTCCAGCCCACACACTTGTATGGATGACCTGTAAAATCGAAGTAACAAGTTATAAAAATAACTGGAATCAAATTGAGAAAACTTCCAACTGAAGAGAACAAACCTTCAAAAATAGTTGCCCTGTCCTTGGGTTGAAAATAAAAATGGCACCATTGATTGGTTTGGTGGTAAGATTTCCTTCAAATGTCTTGTGAATTGTAACACGATACACATTAGTATCGTCAACAAACCATATTATTTGATTGCTGAAAATCTCTCCATAGTTTTGTGATGATAAATATGGTTCTGTAGGCTCAGAAGAATATAACTGCAGACCTTTGCGTATACGCTCCCTCAGAACATATAAGGCTGGATTTGACTGTATAAGACCAAGTAATTAGTGAAGAACATTTTTATAAGATTAACAAGAAGACGACCAAGAATGCTACATATGAATGGCGTACCTTCATGATTTTGTTAATTGCTTGAGCCAATAGTGGTTTTGATCCAGGAAACCAGTTTCCAAATGCAGAATGCAAGTTATATGCGAGATCGAGACCAATCATTACACCTGCAAACAAACCACAGTTGCTTAACTTATATAGAAGGTATTGATAAGAACCAAATATATATTATAATATAAAGATAATAAAAATACTAATTAACCTATGTGTTAAAGGTACTTGGATCCTCCCAATCTTGAGATCAATCTCAAACCCTAGATTCTCAATATCTCAGTACTACTCAATATATCCTTATCTCCCTATCCTCTCTTATTTATAGTGTAATATGTTTATCCTACTCCTAATAGGATTGGTCATTCCTTATCCTACTCCTAATAGGACTGACCATTCCTTATCCTACTCCTAAACGGGTCATATCATTACTCGGCTTTCAAAATACACCTTGTCCTCAAGGTGTTTATTACAAAAGAATAATAGAAAGAAAAAGAAAAAATAATTATTTCTGGTGGACTGGAGGTGGCGGTGGCCAGATTAGAAGTTGAACAAATTTTATTCTCCACCTTCTCTCGCATTTTCTTCTTTCTCCTCGATTTGGGTCTTACGTGATAACCCCAAAACTTTATTTTAAGCATTTTCTTGATTTGTTTCATCTTCTTGGACAAAACTCTCCACCATTGTTTCTTGCTTTTCTTTTCTGTCAACATCTTTAATTGCTGAATTCCCACCTTTGATCGTGTTTCTTGTCTTGATCGAACCTCTTTTTTCTCTAAAGATTTGTTATTTTCCCTTGTAATACAATGTTCAAATATGATTTTATGCTCTTCTTGATCTTTCTTTTCCAACATGATGATTTCTTTGCTTGATTTCTACACCTTATTCTCATTCTTGGACTTTGCCACTAATATTGGCTCGTTATCTTCCTATTCAACCCCAACGATTTCTTGCCTTGGCCTTTTTTCCTCTTCCTCTTTCTTGAAATCATCCTTAATTAAGGATTCTTCCACCTTTATATTTTCTTTTTCATATTGCTGATCTTCTTGATCTTTCTTACCCAAGCAAATGGAATCTTTATTCAATTTCTTGTCTTCCTCTTCTTTCTCTAATTCTTCTTGCCTTTTGTTTTCGGCTAAATATTCCTCCCATTCTTCATTTTTGCCAAATTATCTTGCAGAGGTTGGAATGTCGAATCCCATGCCGCTTCCCTCTCTTTCTTCGTCTCATCCCAAGATTTCAGACATGCCTCTACTACTCTCTTTGTAATTGATTCGATAAAACTTTCATCACCTAATTTTTCGATCACCCTATCAAGATACGTACCACTATCCATAGATCGGAACGTGCTCTGATACCAAATTGATAAGAACCAAATATATATTATAATATAAAGATAATAAAGATACTAGTTAACCCAAGTGTTAAAGGTACTTGAACCCTCCCCTCCCGATCTTGAGATACTCTCAAGCCCTAGATACGCAATATCTCAATACTTCTCAATATATCCTTATCTCCCTATCCTCTCTTATTTATAGTCTAATATGTTTATCCTACCCCTAATAGGATTGATCATTCCTTATCTTACTCCTAATAGGATTGACCATTCCTTATCCTACTCCTAAACGAATCATATCAGATATCAAACATGAACAAAAGGAAAGAGGCAAAAATTAAAATTTTACCAGTGGGAGATGGATATATAGACATATTGTCTGTAGTGTAGTCCATGAATTTGGCACGGGTGTAGCGCTCAATATCGTGAGAGTCGTAATCACCCCAACGAAGCTGCACATCAATCCAGTACTTATTACTTGGTTTTTGATCAAAAACATCCTTGGACTCGGCTACAAGACTAGGCTTTGACATGGGCCATCTATGGGCAGCAAAGAGTAGAACATCGGCACAAGAGCTGTTCATTTTGTAACTTTTCCTTGGATGGATTGTTTCCTTCTGCACAGTTTCAATTTCCAAAGCATCCAACTCCTGATCCAGCACCTGACAGAGATCCATGACAACACTCTCATGAACCTTCTGCCACAAATGAGCACGGAAAATCTGAATGAGAGAAATTTTCAAAGTTGGGATCTTTCCATGCATGAAAATTCCTGTTAGATCTAACTGCACTTGGAATCCAACATAAACATTTGCCCTGTTTATGGTAGGTGACCACCAAAGAGTAAATCTACGGTTAGGAATCTGATTGAGACCCGATCTCTGTGCATTGGTCAGCTTTTTATACTTCATAGATTCCTCAAATCCAGACGCCTTCTCCCAAAAGAGACCCTCCCAAGTTGGGAAACTGAAATCATAAAAAAAAAAGAAAAAAAAAAGAAAAAAGCAAACTGAGCCACATACACCCCATTTCTGAAATCAACGATCATTCATTGATATTAGGCCATTCAAATGAAATATTCTGTCAACCATAATTATCTTTCATAAGCCTTTAATTAACATTCAAGACTAAAAATTTCATTCGGGTGCAAATATATGGTCTAATTTCTAATCAAGTTAAAGAAGGAACCTGCAAAAACCAAAATATTCCTTTTATAAATATCTGACACAGCCTAGCTTCGCCTGCAGAGTTAAGTTCTTCCAAATCAAGATTAAAACTTACTATGTTCCTTTGAATAACGTGTGCTCAAGAATGCCCTCAACACCTCCAAGCGCTTGAATGACATCTGTTCTGTAGTTGTTCAGGTTCCACAATTTCCCATCATGCCTTTGGTGCGTCCACCAGAAAGGATTTTGCTTTAAGACCTGGTATTGTTTAAAATCTGTGCGGACCCTCCAGCCTTTGTCGTATGCCAAAGTGTGGCGATCTTTTTGAAATAAAGTGTTGATTCGTGGTATTCCCCTGTCCCAAGAATCCTATATAACAGTAACACCGTCACAACATTACAATTAAAATGTTTATTTTGATTATTTTCATTCAGTAAGAATCTAACGCAAACTCACTGAAAGGACTTCAACCCCCAAAATGAATAAACCAAAAATAATAAAATAATAGAAGAGAGAAGAAAACAGAAATTACTTCCAAATCTTCAAGTGTCAAACGCCTATTTTGTGCCTGAGCTTCTTGCCTCTTCAGAGCATATTCAGCCCAAACCCGTTGTGAATCTATGAACTCACTTTCCCAAGGCTGTTGACGAATTGAAAATATCATAAAATGTAAGCAAAAGATGAAGCACATCATTATCAACACAACATATCAGATTTTTTTAAAATATCCGCGAGTATATCAAATTCAGTACATGGGAAAATGAATATCACCTGTATATATCGATAAAGGTTAGGAATAAGTTGATCCTCTTCGTGGCTCATTCCACTCCTAAAGTGGGTCACACCAACATCTGTCTGCTGACTGTACCGAAGATCACTTTGTGGGATCAATATGTGACCCATAGATAACATACCAAGGCCTCCAATTTCCTTGGGAGTATAGAAAATAACCGGAGGAAACCTGAAAGAAGAACAAAGTTAGAAAAAAAGAAAAAAAAAAAAAAAATTCATTTTCATCTTCAATATAAACAACACTGCAAATAGCAAATTATTTTACCTGCTGGGCATCTTTGAATTCAACCCAATCTTAATACGAGTTTGAATTTTATTTTCACATTTAACCAGCAAATCTAGCAGTTCTTGTGTGTGAACAGTTGCCTCACGGAAGTAAGTCATGAGACCTATCACAAAGAAAAAAAAAACATTGTTACAGGGAACTAAGAAATCAATGAATATGTTAACACCACCTCCCCAAAACCAATAAAGAACAATATTCAATGTTGTACCAATCAAAGCAGTGTTCCATTTGTTGACAATTTTTGTGAATGTTGTGGACCCTGAAGACATAAGAATTTGCCTAACACGATTTTCAAACACCTTCATGTGTTCGTCATCAACCCTTAAGAAGGCTACAGACGTTCTTTCTTTTGTCTGTTCATTCTGCAGATTCCAAACTCCGTCTTTTGTGTTGCTGAATGCTTCTAGAGTCATTCTAATCTTGGGAAGTATCCGTACTTCAAACCCACACCTACCACCAATAGAGAAATATCAATGACTTTAGGACATTAATGGAACAGAGATAAGATTCAGTTTGAAATGCCACCTAATGCATTTGAAATGCTGAAATCAGTAAGCTTCAAGATGTTGTTCTTCGAGGATGTTACTCCATAAAATATTTAGGGAACACCAAAGAAAGAAAATTTGAAATACAAAGCATAAAAAAACAAAATAGGACACTTATAAATGCAAGGACGACTATTATAACAAAATAAGATGCCTACATGCTGAAAAGCAGGTTAGGATTGTCTTTGCTATACACAGAGACAAAGCCATTCTCCCATTCTAAAGTTGTGACACTGCGAGGAAGACGGTTCTTCATATCCCAAAAAACACTTCTTCCAAGATTGACTGAAATAGAGAAAAAAAAATCATTAAATATGCTTACATACATGCACGTATATAGGAAGATAATGTTTTTTTGTTGATAAATGACCAGTGATATCATAAACTACAGACATGGAGAAGGGGTGTACCATCATGTTTCATGAGCCTCATTCTTGCATCTCTTGGCCAGCACTTCTTATTGTTATATCCAACCATATTTTCATTGTTTGGATCAGGGTGCTCGGTGAGATATCTCTGAATAAGGTCTCGGGCCTCTTCATGAGTAAAGCGAAATAAGATATGAACTTTGTCTATGTACCGAGAATATAACCGAATTGGATGCCGTGTCTCCACCTCTGTGTCCCAATAAGTAATGAATTCATTTGGCATCTGGGGGGGGCCAGCAATTTCACTGGCTCGGGTTAATCCAAGAAGCAACAGATCAAGCACAAGTCCATAATATTGAACGACAAATGAAGCAAACTGAAGACCACGTATCAAACCATACGAATTTGTATGGCTCATATCTTTGTAAGACAAGACAACGTTATTCTTTGCAGTCACATAATCAGCAATATTATGGTCAAGAACCAAACGAAGAAGCCTGCAGATATTCAAGAAAACAGGATTAGTATATAGTTCATGAAGTTGAAACTTCCTTTGAACTCATTCAGTCAACAGCAACCCAGAAACTTATAGAACACTTACCTATTTAACATTGTTAAATCTATCTTCTCAAAGAACTTTTCAAACTTTGTCTGAAGCATCACGACACACTGTCCATCACTTGTATCCCATATACCTTGTAGATTGTTGATGCCCTGACACCACTTATAGACCAAAAGAGGTGGTGGTTCTGAATCTGCAGGCTTGATCCAATTGGGAAACAAATGGCGCTTGTCACCTTCATACCACAGATACTGATCAAGATAGGCATCTGTAATCTTCTCGAGAGGCTCAATCTCATAAACTGGTATGAGGTAACTGTACAGATCCATAAACTCTATACCAACCTGCAAAAATACCATATCAGTACACACGTTGATCGACAGGTGAATGTTCATAATCAGCCAAATAAAAGAAGAAACAAAGACTTACCTCTTTGAAGGCACGTTGTGTGAGCAGGTGACGCTTAATACGAGATAGTGCTTCATGTGGGTTATCATAAGCTTGTTCAATGAGACCTAACTCTTCTCGCTGAAGTTGATTTAACCTCACAGCCACACTGTAGGATTCCTTTAACCTCTCAAGGGCAAGAATCAGCAATTTTGTGTCATGCTTGTAAGATAATGGAGGAAAAGGAATAGGAGAGAACTTTCTTGACTCCAACCAATGCACAGTCGTTGAATATATGGCAACAGCTTCCTCAGGTGTGACATAAGGACCATCTTTTAAATAATTATGTTGTCGTTCCTGCAAAGATCAGAAGGAAACTAAGAGCGCTGGTAATTGTAATACCTTAGGAGGCCATAGCTAAGGGCTTGAGAAGTAAAGCGAAGTATTTATATAGCAGAAATAGTGTTTTAAAAACAAAAAGCGCACTAAGGCACAATGGCCCTCTGGAGCCTGAGGCAAGGCGCACCAAAAGGTGAGGGGTTTTTTACTTAATGCGCACTATATAAAAAAAACACAAAAAACTTTTATATATGTGTGTGTGTACACAATAAAAACACTTTTCATGGACATAAATGAAGTTTTAACCAAGAATAATATATAAAACATACATAATATTCAACTATCAACCTTCACGAGCTCGAATAACCTAGTACAGGGATTTAAAACACAAAAAACGCAAAGGAAATAAAAAATCCCACAAGGCGCACGCCTTTTGGCGCCTAGGGCTTCACGTAAGGCGCCATAAGGCGCGCGCCTTATTACACGCGTCTCGCCTGGGACAAGCGAGGCGCTAGAGGTGGGACTTGAGCCCAGGCACGCCCACCAGCCCGGGCGCGCCTTCTAAAACACTGAGCAAAAATATTACTCTGACAATAGAACAAGTATGAAAAAATGAGGCTAATTAATAAGAGCACAAACCTGCTCAGCCTTTAGCCACAGACGGGTCAGTCTTCCAAGATTCTTCCTACAAACAGTCTTATCAACTGTAGCACCTCTTCTGATACGTTCTCGATTGTAATGAGCAACATTTGTCCACCAATCAGCTTTTGACTTGACATAACGAAGAATCATATTTTCAATAGGAACTGGCAAACCAGGAACCTGAACAAAATCCAAAGGTGCAATGAATATCTAGATGGAGGAAACATGGGAAAGAAAATGAAGACAAAGTGCAAAAGCAGATGAGTACCTTCCAAGGAATATTTGCTTTCCAACATCGCCATGCCTCACTTAGGTGCTGGAGGATAGTTCGAGCTTTATTTTGCTTAATGCCCTCTGCAAAAACATTGTACATAAGTAGAGAAAGGAAAGCAAACAGCAGTTAAATACTGAGAAATTAATGGAGTAAAACATGCTCAAAAAACAAAAAACATGAGAAATCTTTGTACCAGGCATAGCATCAAGAACATCATGCATGACTGCTGCTCGAAGTTCCAAATCAAAATGACTTTCAACACGCTGTTTAGTGACAGTTTTTGCAACTCCTTTTGAATGTCTTCCTTCAAACTGCCGAGCAAGCAAATTCCCTAGCCATCGTTCAAGGAGAGGGACAATACCACGGAGGAAAAATAACCAGACTCTCCACATTGGTGCCCAAATTCCACATCCAGGCCCTTTTCCCACTGGTCCAGTATTGAAGCGATAGTATGTCAAATGCTTCAAATCTTTGCACATTCTAATTTGACGCATAAGTCTATACTTATACCTGTACATTCCAGTAAGCTGCCCAACATGTGAAAATATATATTGTAGGCCATCAGCCAATTGAAATGCATCAACATTGCCCAAACGAAACTGAACATTAGCATCAACAACAAGCTTGGTCAATCGCAATATTTCACGACAGAGGTGAAAAGCATTTCCAAACCGAGACTTCTTACGTTCTTTGGTAGTTAGGGTCTTCACCGGCTTCAGATTGAAGTTATAATCAAGGTGAAGATAGTTCAAATTTTTTCTATGAATCAACAAGTTTAGCATGTTGTACCCCTGCTTACAGACTTGCAGACCGGCTTCAACCCAATCAAGTTCAGTTGTCTGGAAAAATTTAGTTGCTTGAAGTGAACGGAATAAATGTTTCTTCTTCTGAGCTTTGGGTGGCCTATGATGCAGCTCATTCAGCACAAAGCATTTCAACAACTTCTGATAGCTAACCCTAACCTTAACAGGATATGATGGAGGACTGCACACATTGCAATCAGAAAAAATCAGAAATTTTAAATGACAAAAAAATGAATGAAATTTACAAAAAGAAAACGCTCCTACCAGTGTTCCTTGTACCACTCTGAGACAAGGGGAATATCTTCCGCTCGACGTGTTCTGCCAGATCTCATGTTAAAGGGGCGTGGAGCAAACAGAAGAGAGATGCCAGCAGCTGTGGTGTCAGTATAAAGTTGAGTATCGTTCAAAAGAGGTTCAACCCCCTCTGGCAACTCAAATTCATCATCATCTTCGTCATCATATGTTCTTTTATCACGACGATCTTTATTAGTGTTGGTTATTGGATGTATCAAAGGATCATAGTAAAATGCTGGTAAATCAGGATCTTCGGTCTTTATATACATGATCATAGGAGTGTGATATAAACCAAGCTTCACTTTCCTTGGCCTGTTGTTATAAAGATGAGGAAATGCAATTCGATACTCCGTTCTGAGAGGTGATCGTATTATGAGTTTGTTGATGTCATTGAACTCATTCCAATCTTCATCCCCCTTCTCCATGTCACGATACAATGGCTCAAACTTGGGGCCACCTACAGAATCGTGGTAGGTTACATAAATAATGAAGAAAGCAATAAATTTAGTACAAAAAATGTTTATAGTTCCGAGAACCCCTACAACTCACATGGCTTTAAACTCCCAAGAAGATAGTAAGTTTTTTTTTATATATTCGTGAGTGTTCGGGCCAGCTTATGCACATCTCGACTATTCTCACAAGACAACCACCCTACAACGTTTGACACCGCATGATACACATTACAATGTATGCATAAAAGTTTAAATCTTTTATTACGAAAAAACTGCACCCCATATACTTGCAATGGCTGTCAAGAGAAAAACATAAAGCTAAGGAATGCCCAACACAATCATATCTAACTGACTATAAAAACCAAAGCTATTGATTAAGCAGGAACTTCAATAAATAATCGATAAATATAGTCCACAGTTCATCCAAAAGCTCCAAACATTCAGAAGAGATGACTACATTATTCTGTTGCGTTATATATTCACATCTGCATGTATGTGTTTGATTCCAACGAAATTCAATGAACAATGTGATATTATCCAATAAAACAGTTGACCGTTCATCCAACTGCTCCAAACATTCTTTAACATTACATACAGCTCTGTGTGTTGGCAAGCAAGTGCATACAAGTAATGGAACATAATACTCGAAATAAATGTGAACAAAAGGCATACCTGGTATACACATGTTTAATGCTTTTGCTGTAAAGAAAGACTCCATATCAAACAAGTAGAAATAGTTGCGATCAATTAAATCAGAGAGTAACTGTCCAGCTAGCCGATGAAGAGTTGCCATGATTGGAAGGGAAAGATGCCATTTCCGGTAACTTGGACCATTAATAAGCTTTGTTTTAACAAGAGGCTTATGGTCATAGAACCAAGTGCAAACTGCTGAATCCTCCTCTTCATCTAACTCTAACTGAATTGGTTCCAAGGGATCAACATCTAGCAAATTATCAGCATAATCTAGTGGAGGTTCCTCATCATCAAATGGTGGAAAACGCATTCTCTTGAAATGTCGACGATCTCTCTTCTCTCTTCTCATCATAATCCACATGGTTCCCCACTAGAAAACAAATAGTCATGGCATCAATCACATATACTATTTGCAACCAGAAAACATGATCGCTACAATTCTAATTGATCCAAATAGTTTCATATAAAACATAAGTCACTACGGCAATGATCTTGACAAAAAAAACAAAAACAAAATACCTGAGCCAAATAAATAGGTTCAACCACCCATGGAATTTCATTAACAAACGTGATTGCACCAGTAATATGATATAGAACCTTTACATCACGAACCTGTAATTGCAAGATAATAAGTTCAAAAATCAAAAGAATAAGAAGAAATATAGTTTCAAAACAATACAAAAATATAAAGGAAAGGATTACCTGCTCCCAGGGCATTGGCATGTTTTCAAGCAGCTTGTAAACTGCATGTGGAACAAACTTTAGGGCACCAAGATAAACACGTTTATCATGGCGATATTTTTTTGAGGACATGTCACCATGGTCCCTGCAAAAGTGAAGATAGAAAAAAAAAAAAAAAAAAAAAAGAATGGACATGAATATCCAGTGTACTACCGAACCATATTTACAGGTAAATTCTTCCAGGATGCATCATTAGCTTACTAGTTTTTTGTTTTTCTGACACAAAGCAAATGAGTGTCATTAAGAAAGGAAATTATACACAAATCTAAAAAAGAAAAGCCCCTAGGAGACCCAATCGGAAACAACAAAGATAGTGAATTCCAAAAAAAAAACCCTCAAAAACTTCAACCTCATGAGAGATACTTTGGTTCCTTTTCAACTAAATTTCCCTGCCAAATAGGAACACTGCCTCAGCACCAAAGAATATTTTTTTAGCAGCAGTACTACAGCAACAGAGAGGGCTTTTCTTCTCTTTGAAGGATGACAACAGAACCCTAAAGAAACTAAAATTTTCATTTACTGTATGCCAATTGCCAAACACCAAATATTTTCATTTTTAACACAAATAAGATATATCATATATGATAAATCCCAATAGTCAGTTGGAGAGTAGAAAGCATGAGGCCTGGATTCTTCAAGAGCACGCCACACTAATCTCACAAGGAGTGATAAATTTAAGACTTTGATTGATTGTTTCTAGTAATATTCACTTCAATAATCTAACAAGTAACCGTCTCCTTGAAGCAATAAAGAAATGAAAACATCGGATAAAGAATGAAGAATTCTTCAACCCAGAAAGAACAGTTCTGAAATTTCTTTCAATTTCTTTATATCCGAAATCCGTAGACGTACGAATGTCCTGCAAGTTACTTATCTTTTTCAAACCGTGCAGGAAAAAAAAAAAATCCTGTCCATGAAGTGGGATATCAATACTAAACAATAAATGAAAATTTACACGTTAGAATGGTGGAAACAGCAAGAGTTAACTCGAAATATCGAACCTACAAGACTAACAACCCGCCTTATCCAATGTTCACAACATTTTCAGCAAATCTAAGGTAATTACAAAGTTTTACCAGCCGTCCAAAACAAGATCACCAATGGAACGACGCCAATTATCAAGTTGACAGAATGAAGATAAGAATTCAAACGTTCAGAACAATTAAAACACACACAACTCACCTAATGATCTTCCGCACATGCTCGCGGGGCATGTCCTCCTTCTGAGTCTCAACAAACCCAAACTTCCTTTTATCACTGTACCGCTTGGAATTCAGCTGCTGCCATTTCCTAGCCTTCTCCTCGAGCTTGGCCTCAGCCTCAGCCGGAGAAGGCAAAACCGTGTACGAAGGCTGTGCAGCAGGCGGCGGGGGAATAGCCGAGCCGCCGGTTCCCGGCGGCGCAATCTGTCCACTGTTCCACATGTTGATACCTAATCTTACAATTAGGAGTTCGAAACTCCAAACTTCCGATCCGTTCCAGAGGTGAAGAAATTATACAGGACGAGAATGAAATCAATGAAGCTGAAAGAGCTTCTTCAATGGCGGTTTCTAGGGCTTTTGAGGGTTAAGCTTCTTTCCCTTGCCCCCTCACTGGTAGCGAAGCGAGACTAGTGAAGGCGATGAGAGAGAAGTGGCTAAAATTAAAATGGATCGAGAAGGGTCTCGGATCCTTTTTATTCGGTAAATGACGATCCGACCCTTCAGTTTGTCGGGTTGTAAAATGGGCCTAGTTATGTATTGACTTATTGGGCTTTTGCAGTTTCTTCAAAGACCAGCCCATAAGAAAAGGAATGAAATGGAAAAAATATGCGGTGAGCGTGGATCGAACACGCGACCTTCAGATCTTCAGTCTGACGCTCTCCCAACTGAGCTATCCCCGCAATTTGTTTGTCAAATTACTTTTTATATTTATAATATTTTATTAGATTAAAGACATAATTAACAAGCTAAATATATATTCTATCTCGTCTGTTTGGGTAACTTTCTCATTTAATCTCTTTGAGATTCATCTATGTTTTAACATTCTTTTATTTACTTGGTGAAAGGTTAAATTGACTATTAGACTTATATAATGCCTCAAACAATGCATGTTTTATCCTTTTTAAAACACATTGGTAACTAGTACAATTTTTAGGCGAAAGTTCAATTACTTAGTTTATATTAAATGAATAAGTTGTCATGAATTTGAATAATCTATACTCGATTAATGTAGTATACAGTACAAATTTATATGCTAATAAAAATAGTAGCTCTATGTTTCAAACAAAAAAAAGTAGCTCTAAGTGTATTGCTCGCATTCAACTGTTGTATAAAAATAGTGGTTGTTGATAACTAGTACACTTTTATTAGATTTCAGGAGGAAAAAAAAAAAAAACTTTATTGGAACTTCTTTCCCACTGTTGTCATTTTCAATTTCCAAAAAAAGAATCCCATTATCCATTTGAGCTTTTACTTCATTCGGATTCTGTTTAAAATTTATCATATGCAAATGATAGTAAAACATACAGTTTACAACAGGACAAGATCATGACAGAAACTGGTGATGAACATCAACTAAATGTCAGAAATTCCATCAAATGTCCAATACAAATCAAGCCTCAAACATTCCATTCAATCTCTTGCACTTTTCTTACCTGATCAAGAGTAAAGTCCATTTCTTCAAAATCCAAGAAAATGGCCACAATAGCCTCCAAAGAAATTCACCCCATAATCTCTCTTATTCAAACCTGCAAATCCATGAAACAGCTTCATCAAATTCACTGTCGAGCAATCAAATCAGGTCTCGAAACTAACCCGCTTCTGCAAAATACAGTTATAGCATTTTGTTCTACCCATGAACAGGGTGATATGAAATATGCACATTACCTGTTCGACGAAATTCCTCAACCAAATGTGTTTGTCTGGAACACCATGATCAGAGGCTACTCCCGCTTGGATTCTCCCCACCATGGAGTTTCTTTGTATTTGGAAATGTTAAGGAGGGATGTTAAGCCTGATTGTTACACTTACCCTTTCTTGTTCAAGGGATTTACAAGAAACATTGCAATGGAATATGGAAGAGAGCTTCATGGAAATGTTTTGAAGCTTGGGCTTCAGTCTAATGTGTTTGTGCAGACTTCTCTGGTGCAAATGTATCTCTTATGTGGCCTAATTGATATTGCTCGTGGGGTTTTGGATGTTTGTTCTAAAGCTGATGTAATAACTTGGAATATGATGATCTCTGCTTATAATAAAGTTGGTAAGTTTGAGGAATCAAGAAGACTTTTTATTGATATGGAGGAAAAACAAGTGCTTCCCACCACAATAACCCTTATTTTGATCCTATCTGCTTGTTCTAAACTGAAGGATTTAAAGATTGGGAAGCAGGTTCATAGTTATGTGAAGAATTGCACGGTTGAGAGCAATTTGATTCTTGAAAATGCTCTGATTGATATGTATGCTACTTGTGAGGAAATGGATTCTGCTCTTGGGATTTTTAGGAGTATGAATAAGAGAGATATAATATCTTGGACGACCATTGTATCTGGGTTTACCAACTTAGAAGAGATTGATGTTGCTCGAAACTACTTCAATGAAATGCCTGAGAAAGACCATGTTTCGTGGACGGCAATGATCGATGGGTACCTTCGCGTGAACAGATTCAAAGAAGCATTGGAGCTATTCCGAAATATGCAAGCGACAAATGTAAAACCTGATGAGTTCACCATGGTGAGTATTTTGACTGCTTGTGCACATTTAGGAGCCCTAGAGTTAGGAGAATGGATAAAGACTTACATTGATAGAAACAAGATCAACAATGATGCATTCGTTAGAAATGCTTTAATAGATATGTACTTCAAGTGTGGAAATGTTGACAAAGCAGAAAGAGTGTTTAGTGAAATGCGCAAGAGAGACAAGTTTACATGGACAGCCATGATAGCTGGCCTTGCAGTTAATGGGGATGGTGAAAAAGCTCTTGATATGTTCACTAAAATGCTAAAAGCTTCAATTTCGCCTGATGAGGTTACTTACATTGGTGTTCTTTCGGCATGTACTCACACCGGCATGGTCGATAAAGGACGAGAGTATTTTCTTAGCATGACAACTCAACATGGAATTAAACCTAATATCACACACTATGGTTGTATGATTGATCTTCTTGCTCGTGCTGGTCGGTTAAAAGAAGCCCATGAAATGGTCAAGAACATGCCAATGAAGCCTAATTCAATCGTCTGGGGGGCTCTGCTAGCTGGCTGTAGAGTTCATAGAGAAGCCGATATGGCCGAAATGGTTGCAAAGCAGATTCTTGAGTTGGAGCCTGAGAATGGTGCTGTCTATGTTCTCATGTGTAATATTTATGCATCTTGCAAGAGATGGAATGACCTACGAGAATTGAGACAGATGATGATGGACAAAGGAATCAAGAAAACACCCGGTTGCAGTTTGATAGAGATGAATTGCACGGTTCATGAATTCGTTGCCGGGGACCGATCGCACCCTCAAACCAAAGAAATCAATACTAAGCTAGACAAAATGGTTGAAGACCTGAAATTCGCAGGGTATTCACCTGATATCTCAGAAGTGTTTATTGACATAGCAGAAGAGGATAAAGAGAATTCGGTTTTTCGTCATAGTGAAAAGTTGGCCATGGCTTTTGGACTCATTAATTCAGAGCCTGGGGTCACTATTAGAATTGTGAAGAACCTTAGAATGTGCATGGATTGTCACAACATGGCAAAGATTGTGTCAAAGTTGTATGATAGAGCAGTAATTGTTAGAGACAGAACCAGATTCCATCATTTCAAACATGGTTTATGTTCGTGTAAAGGTTACTGGTGATGGGCACCACATTAAAATTGTGTATCAGTAAAAAGAAAAAAAAAATAGTCCATCAAGTTATGTACAAGTCGTAATGAATTATATGCTACATATTATTTGTTTAATTTCTTTGACGAACAACTCAACATGTGTATTTGATTTCGTCACACATTCTTCATATTGTTTTTGCAAATACTCTTGAGTTGATCTCTTGAAGCATCCAACTCTCGCAACAAATATTTTTTTCTCTAAATTTGACATAATTGTTGATTCTGTGGGTGTGTTCATCCTGGAAAATTTTCAAGGCATTCTATTAGCTATTGGAAGTCTAAGAGAACGAGACCAAACGAGTAAAAAAATAGAGAATTCAACCATCAAGATTTTAGTTTCACATCCATCTCTAGGCATTTCTCTACATTTGCATTTGGGAAAAGTTTTCCTTTTCATTTCAGATTGCATTTCATGTTCTCTTAAGAACTTATAAACCTTCTTACTGGTGGTTACTAGTTGCATCATGGTGCCATATGGCTTAAAGCATGACTTGTCTATTCATTTATAAACAGACAAGTATTGCTCTATGTTGTTTATGTTCTCTCAAGTTATATATATAACGTATCTCCAAACATATTTGCATCCTACGTTTTCGAAGAATGATGTGTCTCCATATTCGTATTTCTTGTCCTTATCCGTCCGTACTTCTCTTGGATTCACTAGGAGTGTTTCAAAAAAATCTTGAAGAAATCTGCATGTAAATCTCTACTTGCTTGTGGAGACATTCAGCAAATCACCAACATTCTTCATTCGATCCACAAAGTTCTGCAACTGGTTAAGATCATGATCCTGCCAAGCGTCTGAGGCAAATCTTATACAGTTTGAAGTTTGAAAACTTAGAGCTCTTGATTGGCTTAAAGATTGGTGCATGGCAGCAGATTCTATAATCATCAAACAGAGATTGTTTACAAAACTGAGCAATTGATTGAATTCTATCGCCATTAAGGAGGTTATGCAGGAAGATAACACGATCTCTAGTCAAATAGAGGCTTTACACTAATTCACAGTTTAAAAAAAAAACAATTTTTTTGTATCAATGGTATAACAAAAACTACTTCTATCTAGACAAGTATGTGTAATCTTAGTCGAGCTCCAGTCAAAGTTATTCATGCTTCTCTACTACTTCATGGACCCTATTTAATGATTCATCAAAAGCTTGCAATGCAGCCTTGTAATGGTCAAGAGAAATAGCCCCTTCTTCTACAACTTGTAAGGCACTTTTGTACAACTGATTGAACCATTGCAGATGCTCGGTATCATCGGCGAGATTGGTTTCATGGTCTGGAACATACAATCTCTTATAATCCTTTTTCCATCGCAACAAAACGTACCTGGAAGGAATCTCCTCGACCCCATTGAAATTAAGTACACACAACGCATGGCGACATAGATATCCATAGAAGTTAAAACAGCTGCATATACAACGAACCTCGCCTGCAGTTCTGTTGTAAAGAACCTCGTATTCTCGAATCTCTCTCCTGTTACCCTCGCCCACTACGCGTTCCTTGACCAAGAATATGACCAGTGGACCATCGACTTGTAACTGTGTTGTGCTGAAGCATGAATACATTTCTTCAACTTCGAATTGGAATTTTGTGAATATTTCTCTAGTGAACACTTTGGAAAGCTGCAACTCAAAAGAACATCTTGTTTTTAAAGTGAGGGATGAGTTTCTTGATTCTATATCAGCAGAGGACTCTTCTTTGTGCTTCTTTTGTAATGCCAGTTCATACTTGTCAAGAAATTCTTTCAATGGGGTTTGTTTGTGAACGTACCTATCAAAGAAAGGATTCAGCTTCTCCCCTTGACGCATGGCTGACATTCCAGCAAAAAATGTGTCTTTCAAATAAACTGGAGCCCACCGACTTCGATCTTCAAACAGTGATCGAAGCCATTCATGATCACCAATTCCAAATCGCTGGATCATAAATCCCCAGGCAGAGTCAAATTCAATCACTTTCAACGTTTCATAAACTGCTTTATTAAATGCCTTTTTGATGGCATCAAAGTTCCGCAATCCTCCCAGCTTTTCGGGCACTTTCTTCATGATATATGACAAACCAAAGCGATGTTGGGATTTTGGAAATACCTCTGCAATTGCAGCTTGCAAATGCTTGCACCTATCTGTAATAATTGTTTGAGGAGGGCGGCTCGACATACACGACAGCCAAGCTCTAAATAGCCAAGTATAAGACTCTGTCGTCTCCCCAGCCAAGAGGCCACAACCAAGCAGCACAGACTGGCCATGGTGATTTATTCCAACAAATGCCACAAGGGGAATTTCATATTTATTCGACAAATACGAGTTGTCAAAGCAAACAACATCACAAAAGAAGGCACATGCAGCTTTTGATCGTGCGTCGACCCAAAACATATTACGTAGGCGCCCTTCGTCATTGAGATCCATCAAGTAATAGAAGTTTGGGTTAGTTAACTGCATGCGACATAGGTAGTTATAAATGGCTTGTGAATCACCTTTTTTAAGGTTCAAATGATCTGGATGATCAGAAAAAACCCCAACTTTTTTGGCATTAGTATCTGCAGTCCCACTACCACCTGCATCTATCACAAGTGCTCGATACAATTTGATAGTTCGTTCTTCTGCATCAGAACTCGACCGTGTCTTTCTTTTGGTTCCACCATTCATCTTCTTCATCGATTTGTATATCTTAGAACCTAATAAATGGTTATGCTCAATTGAAGCTTCAAGAATCCTCCATCTTTGGGAGTCCATTAGCCTCATCCTCATCATTGCAGGACAGCCAGTTCTGGTATCCTTTCGTAATCTGTTAACGTCTTTTATTCTTTTGAAACCTTGGCTGCTGCAACAAAGTACTGCACCATATTTTTCCCTACTATTCCGTTTAAACCACGAATTCTTCACTCTAACATGAAAACCAACTTCCTTAGCATAACAATTATAGTAATTGTAAGCATCCTCATAAGACTCAAATTCCATTCCAACTGCGGGTGCAACAAATTCCTTCCTTCCATGATGGCCATCGAACTCCGAAATTGGCGCATCTTCATCTTCATCTTTATGAATGTCACTATGTTCCACATGAGGTGATTGCTCACTGGTGAGAGAGGGTTCTTCCATAGTTCATTCAACCCCTAACATGAAATTAACCGTTTTCTAATCAACAATGAACAATTACAAAACCAAACGATCTGAAAATTATGAGACTAGGGAGAGACAAATTCAGCAGACAGTAAACAGCAAACTTGTCTTAATCAGATAACGATATTTATCAGTAAAGTAAATATTAAACCAACAGCTTGCAGACAAACAAATATCGAGAGTCAAATGCAAACAAATCTAGTAAAGAAAGGGGAAATTAACTTTTTAGTCCCCAGGTTTGGGATAAAGTTCCAATTTGGTCCCTATGTTTCAAAATTGAACACTTTTACTCCTAACATTTCAATAATGCTTACGAGTCCTTGTGTGTTTTTTTAGTTTACTTGTATACTTATTTTCTTTTAAAAATTAAATTCACGTGAAAATTAAAATAATCGCTTTATCAATATATTGAAATTTAAAATTAGTCTAATCATCATTTTAGTCCACTTCAGTCATCAAGTTATGTAACTAACAATTTTATTATCTCAAGGACTAAAAGTGAGCATTATTGAAATCTCAGGGTAAAAGTGTTCAATTTTGAAATATATAAACCAAAATTGAATTTCGACCCCAAACCTATGGACTAAAAAGGTATTTTTTCCAAAAAAATAAAAATCAATCTCTTTAAATAACAGACTATAGAGCATTCTAATTCTCAACCCTCCTCAATGTTGGGTCTCAATCTCCTCACTAACTTTCGGGGCTCAATGCCATCAAATACAAACAAGAGAAACTCATTTCTAGCAAATTATAAAAGTCTTTTAAGTGAATGGAGATAAAATTATTCAGACAATACAAGAAATCTACAAGAAACATTGCATTTAGGGATTTCCTTTCTGCCCACGATGACAAAAAATTCAACCGATCTCATAACATCCAAACAACTCCACCATTGAAGATTACCAGAAAGAAAAAACTCAATAGCAATCAAGAATCATATAATCCAGCAGAGAGAACACACAAAAACCTCAAATCCTCGAATTACCCAAATTCGAACGCGAAAACAAAACTCATTTCCCTCGTCTCTAAACATTCCCCTTCCCTCAAGGCAATCACATACAAAATGAAGTTCAAAATACATCCCGGATAAGAAATTAACAACACAAAACTAAACCCTGGAGGACAGTTCAAGTAAAGAATAGAAAGAGAATTGAAGGGAATTACAGAACATTGACGAAGAACGTGAGAAATTGACCGGAGTTGGAGATGAACGCTGGGCGAATCTGAAGCTGGGATCGAAGTAGGAACGGCGCCGTCGACCGGATAACTCCGGCGGGTCGGGTTCGGAAACTTTGTTTGTTTTCAGTGGATTTCGAACTTTGTTCAACCACCGCGATGGATCCTCGAAACTTTCCCCTTATTCTGTTATTTGAAGGCCTTAATTTGCTGTGGCCATTGTTAATCTGATCTTGGCTTGTTGATCTAACGGCTGTTATTGTTTTAACGAAGTATTTGGTCCAGGTTTTGGATGAAGTTAGATTGGAAACTTATTTTGAAACGTTATAAATTAAAAATTACACCAAAAAATTCTTAGAATATAGTTTTTTTTTTCAGAAGAGTTAAAAACAATAATTTATTTAGATGTAAATTTAAAATGAATAATTATTTTGGATAGTTAAAAAATAATAATTAAAATCAAATGATTATAAAGGAAGGATTAAAAATGAACATTTAAAAATGAAAAATTATTTTGAGTAGTTAAAAATAAATGATTAGAAATGAATAGCTAGGAATGAAAAGTTATTCTTAATAATAAAAATAAATAATTATTTTGAGTAATTACAATAATTCGTTTGAATATTTTTTTTTTAAGAGTACTCAGTAAATACTTATTTCAAATCCTCCATAAATGCACCAACCAAACACCTCCAAAGAGTGATAGGATGTAAAGGCACACATTCAACATGGACACTGTGGCTATATTTGAATTTTCAATAGTGAAAGTGAAACTATTGAAATTAGATCTCTAAAATTAAATAATATTCAATACGTCTTTATATTTTCTATTTAATAGATCTATAATTTTTTTTTTTTTAAACTTAGTCATTAACTTATTCAACATTTTAAAAGTTTTTGTTTTTTAACATTTTAAAAGTTCATCAAATTATCAAACATAAAATTAGAAGTTTACCAAAAGCCAAATTTTAATTTAATTTATTTTTTAGTTCGAATTGGAGGAGGCCACAAACTTTACATAAAATGTAATATTGTCGATCATAAAATAAAGTAAATAATACTACAATTAAATAAGATGAAAGTTAAATACTCATTTTATGATTATTTTAAATTAGAGCCAACCAACCAAGTCAAACACGCCACAAAAGATCAATATTAAATTCTATGAATCGGTTAATTTTAACTTTTTAATAAAATATAAAATTAAAAGTTTAAAGACTTTAAAAATAAAATTAATATACAATAATATAATCATTTTGTTACATTAATACTTAACCTATAATTTTCTTTTTAGATTAATAATGTGCAAAGTATGAAAATTGACCCTTCATCGTCTTATTCAATTGTATTTTATGTCGGTTGAATTAGGTTAAATGTTATAGCTGTTTTGCTTTAGAATAAAGTACTTCATTAAAATAAGAAATAAAGTATATAACAATACTCACTAAAAAGATAAAAACATAAGGAATAATGAAGGATAATCTTGAAATTGGCCCATAAGTTGAACCAGATCAAAGTATAGGATGAAAAGAAGTAAATTGAGACACCTTTCAAACCAACTTTTTTATACACAATACATTAATCGAACAATCTCAATAATGGTTATCATGGTAAGCGACATAGCTGAGCATCATGGTGCACGATTAGTGAACCCGAGACTCCCTCTAAAACTTCCATATAAATTTTGGAAGGTTTAAAATTCATCTTAACAAACCAAAAGCTCAATCTAACTTCAACCGTAGCTAGAACATCTTTTTTTCCTCCTATTTATCTCATGCAAATTAAACAAAAGTTTTTCAACATTAACATTCATCTCTTCCTAATTCTTCATTTTTCCTTTACTGAAATGATTTTCACCAACCTTGAAGCCCACCCTACGCTCCATAATAGCACCAATTTGATGGAATTAATCCCACTTCTTATTGATAAAAATGACAATCCTACTTGAATCTTTACATTAGTGTGATATTGTCCACTTTAGACATACACCCCCATAACTTTGTTTTTTGTTTCATCCAAAAAGCTTCATACCAATTAGTGAACCTGAGACTCACTCTAAAACTTCGTATATATTTTGGAAGGTTTAAAATTCATCTCAACAAACTAAAAGCTTAATCTAACTTCAATTGTAGCTAGAACATCTTTTTTCCTCCTATTTATCACATGCAAATTATACAAAAGTTTTTCAACTCCAACATCATCTCTTCCTAATTCCTCATTTTCCCTTATTAAATTGATTTTTACCAACCTTGAAGCCCATTCTATGCTCCATAATAACGCCAATTTGATGGAATTGACTCCCACTTCTTATTGATAAGGATGACAATCCTACCCGAATCTTCATATTAATATAATATTGTTTACTTTGGACATATACTCCCATGACTTTACTTTTGGTTTCACCAAAAAAGACTCCATACCAATTAGTGAACGTGAGACTCACTCTAAAACTTCCATAAATTTTGGAAGGTTTAAAATTCATCTCAACAAACCAAAAGCTTAATCTAACTTCAACTGTAGCTAGAAGATATTTTTTCCTCCTATTTATCACGTGCAAGTTAAACAAAAGTTTTTCAACACCAACATTTTTCTCTTCCTAACCTTAAGCCCACCCTATGCTCCATAATAGAAGCAATTGAATGGAATTGACCCCTAGAATTTTTACATTGGCATGATATTGTCTACTTTTGGCATACACTCTCATAATTTTACTTTTGATTTCACTCATACCAATGGAGATGATTGTCACAATTACTTATATACCCATCATCTTCTACTCATTTAACCAATGTTTGATACTTTGTTTGTATCCCAATACTTATATCGTTGCTTTGCTAGACTTAATATAACACATGTAAACATAAAACAGTAAATAATAGTATATTTTTTTTTAGATTACATCAATTGGGAGAGGCGATTCAAACTCATGACCTCTTTGATATATGAGTGTACACTGATACCGTTGAGCTATTGCTCTTGTTGGAAAAAAAAACATAAATTTTCATTCTTTGATCTTTTAAAAAAAGATTTATTGAGTAAACATGCCCTAAATAAACAAAGGACATAACTTGGTTCATTAATAGGAAATTGATCCCATGACAACTTTTTATGGTTGTCATTAAAATATATATATATATATATTATATATATATTAATACATATCTAGCAGATTGGTAGATTTAAATTTTTTTTCTTTTCAATTTTACTTCTGTTGATGCTATCAACGAACTGATTGAAGATTATCAGCAGATTGATTAAAGATTATCAGTCAATTAATTAAAAACTATCAATATACTGATTGAAGCCTATCAACCAAGGAATTGAAAACTAATTGAATGAACTGTGGACATTTTCATTTAATTATTTTGTTATCTATGTACTTATTTTTTTTTTAAAAATGCTATTAATAGTTTTTTTTTTTTTTTTTTTCGCTATAGAAGTAAAATCCTTTTTGTTTTTAAAAAATAGAAGTAAAATCCTTTGGCTAAGGTATATATGAGATATGTTAAATTTTTATATTCATCCGACCTAAATATTTAAGAGGATTTTGCATGTATAATAAAAAATGGGAAATTATTTCCATCTATAGCACAAAATCAAAATTAATTCATTTGTAGCAAAAAATTTAAATTGAGTTCTATCACTAGTTGAGTTTTATCACTAATAAAAAATTGTGTACTATGGATAGATGAATTACTTTAGAAATTGTACTGTAAATATAATGCAACTGATAACATGTGTTGTTGAGGATAAATTCATAATATTGGTAACTCAAAATAATGATAAGAATAATATTAAGTAATAACATAATAGCTAGAGAAAGACCTGCAATTATAATTATATATTTTCGTTTTTTTAGATGGTTCGTTTGAAAAATTCTTATTTCGACATGTATCAATTTAAGTGCACAAAAATAATAAATACAACAGACTCCTCAACCTTGTAAATTGTTTCAAGTCAAATGCTAATTAACTTAAAAAAAAAAAATTATGATTGAACCATAGAAAAGAAAAATATACCTTATTGGTATAATAAGTAGTTATCATATTACCAACAAGAGCAGTTGTTCAACGACATTAGTGTACACCCAATGATCAAGATGTTTAGGATTCGAATCTCTCATCTCAAATTTTTGTAATTAAAAAAAAAGCTAATATATTATTGATTTAAAAAAATAGATATTATTATTTAAAAAGAAAATTGCATTTTCATGCAAAAATTAAACACAATAAGTTATATCGAATGAGTTGATGGACGTTGATTATCTTATTTGGTAATAATCGATTTCAACTCTACGATCTTAGATCATAATTCTCATATTATTTAAAAGTAGTAGCTTAGTGTTTGTTGGTCCCTAGCTTCCCTTAAATTTGTACTAAAAAATTTATTATGCTAATAAATTGTAACTAAAAATGTAACTTTTGTTGCCAATATATGGTTAGAAAAATGAACTTATGTACTTTTCATATCATAAACTTTGTGCCATTCTTTTTGTTAAATATAAATTTTATGTCATTTTGTTTTTTAAATTCATCTATAATGGGGTGAGATTTTTTTTTTAGATTACAGTAATTGGAAGCGAGAGATTTAAACTCATGACTAATTCATAGATAATGAATATACATCGATACCGTTGAGCCACGAAGAGAGAGATTTTGCCCTACTCTCAATTGAGCTATAAAATGTTAATAATTGAGTTGTTTATTTATTTTATATTGAAACATTAATAATTGAGTTGTTAAATACCATACTAGTGGTTAATAATTAGAGAATTAAATAAGTTGGCATTGGGTGTTATTAAATTAGCATATATACACTTCAGAAATTAATAAGTTCGTTTTTTTTTTTGTTTCTAATGTCCTTTTTAACTTTAAGCTTCCTATTTATTAAATAAAAAGTATACTCTTTCATTTCACTTACCACCTACCGCCTACAAACTAAGCAATCATTTTCTAAACTAAGCAAGCATTTATTCTAAGGTTTATTTTTCCAGAAAAGCTTCATATGATTCATGTAAGAGATATATGAATTTGAAACCTTTTGCTCAATTTCATATGAAAATAGATTCCTAATTGCACAAGTAAAAAATAATGTTTCATCAAACTTATGCATTATTATAGACAAGATATCCTTTATAAGAAATCAATGGAAAATTACATGAAACCCAGTTGATGAAAAAAATCAATTATTCAGGAAATACCATTCCTCTATTCCACTTTCATTTATTAACACTGCGAAATTTGTTCAAAACAACGCATTTATTGAAACATTTATGGTTGTTTCATTTCCCTTTCACTTGATCTTCTACCACTCACTATGAAAATCACATTCAAAACTTCAATTTTATACGAGGGACATGCCAATTCATTAGACTTTGGCTTATCTAGAGAATCAAATTTTTATATACTCCTTCAACCGAATGAGTCGATGACACGTTGGTTAATTATCTTGATTGGTGGTAAACCCATTTCAACTTCACAACTACGAATTCGATCTTAAAAATTAGTATTTGGCTCTCATCTCATCCTACAATTGTTATGTTGAAGAATCGACAACTTTCGAAAGATCTTCACATAGATATGATATTATTTGTTCTGGATATACACCTTTATGATTTTATTTTTCGTTCTACCCAAAATATGTCATACCAATGACGTTGGCTTTTAATTAATGTGTGACAAATTTAATTGTATTTCAACCGATTATTAAATTTTAAAAAAAAGGATAACTCAATGTATATTACAATAACAAGAGATTTGGAAAGATCAAACAAAACCAAATATTTTTGCATTAAATCTAATCAGGTATAAGTGTGTGCAAAATGGGTTGTTAAATAGGTTAAATTATGACAAAAAAGATTGGTGGCACAATTCAATTCAACTCCACTGTTACTAATTTATACCTCCTTCTCTAATTTAAACCAAAAAAAAAAAGAGATTTAATTATGAAAAAAAACACACACACAAAGCAGAAAGAAGAAAGAAATAAAACAGTGACATTGGAGGAAGAGATTGGCTGAAACATTTATATGAGCGGTCCATAATTCCTTCCGCCCAATTGATGAGAAAATCTAAACGTTACAAAACAAAAACATACTATACAACAAAAAATGAACGGCTGTAATTTCTCGACCGCCACGCGTCATTCACTCAACGGTTCATTTCCCCTCTTTCTACAGTTTTGTTGTTTTCTCCGTCTCTTCTTTCTTGCCCTTCAAAAAGATCATGGCATGTGCATCATCCACAGGAAGCACAAAAAAAAAAAAAGGAAAAAAATACAAAAAAAAAGAAAAATTTGAGTGAAATCAGGCCATAAGCAAGAAGGAGAGGCCAGCATTTCTCTCAAAATCCTAAAGATAAGAGAGTGAAACCCAAAAACCAAAACCCCTTATCCTATCTTCTTCTTTATTTGATTTTCAATCATTTTTCTCTCAAATCTTCATATTATACACTCACTCTTTGTTTCATCCCATAACCCATTTCTCATTTTCTTCTCTTTTTCCCTTTTTCACCTTTTCTCTCATGATATTTGTTCATTTGGGTCACCAACAATTTTGAAAACTTGTTCCATTTTGGAGTTGGGTTTTGGACATGGCTCCAAGGTCTAGTAGAGGGAAGCTAAACAAAGCAAAATCTGAGAAGAAGAAGAAAGAAGAGAAAGGTTTGGTTGATTGATTCATGGATTTAATCTTGCTGTTTAATCACTACTTAATTGGGATTTTCTCTAATTAATTTCTCCATTTTTGACTTGAAATGTGCAGTGATTCCTAGTGTTGTTGATATTACTGTTGTTACTCCTTATGAATCCCTAGTTGTCCTCAAGGTTTGTGTCCTGTTCTTTGTTGTTTTATCTGGTTTGTGGAGTTTGTTTTGAAGGGTTTTGTCATTTGGATGTTTTTTAAAGGGTATCACCACTGATAAGATTCTGGATGTGAAGAGACTGTTGGCTCAGAATGTAGAGACATGTCATCTAACAAAATATTCTTTATCCCATGAGGTTTTCTCATTCTTTCAACTCATTGTTTATTGATAAATATTTATGGATTCTTTTTTCTCAAGTCCATTGTTTTTTTTTGTTTTTTTTATTTTTATTATTTTATTTGCAGGTCAAGGGGAAGAGATTGAGTGACAAAGTGGAGATTGCTAATCTGAAACCATGTTTGTTAAAAATGGTTGAAGGTAGGTAGTATTAGTGGCAATTGCATCATCATCATCATGATTATTCATCAGCCACCATTTCAATCTCTAATTGTTTGTTTATTTGTCTCTTGGGTTAAATTAAATGAAGTTTGTGACTTTTTTGCCCTTTTGGGTTTTCAATAAAAAGTGGGTTTGATTATTAAAATATTTGCATTATGTTGAGAGAATCAACTGGATTTTTAGAACAGTGAAAAGGGTGTTGGAATCTTTACTTGATTCTTGTAAAACAAAAGGTCTCTGTCTTTTCAAATCAAACCCAAATTTTGTATACACTGCCTTCTAAAGTAAATGCCAAAATTCAGCAAATGAAAGTATACTCTCAAGTAAAATGCAAATGTTCTAATTTAATATTTTGAAAATTGAGGGATTAAAATGAAATTTGCAGAGGATCCATTTTCTTTTTATTTTCCAATGGTGGATGTGAGTGAAGTGTTCAATGAAATGGAGACTAAAATCTCAGAAGGGTTTATGAATATGAAATGAAAGACGAAAGCAGCAACACTTAACAGAATTGGGTTCTAAAAAGTAATATTTTTTTCCATAGTTTTTTCTTCTTATGTATAATGTGATCGATTTCTGTGTACTCTTACAGAGGACTATTCCGATGAAGCTGAGGCTGTGGTACACGTGCGGAGGCTGCTGGACATTGTAGCATGCACCACCAGGTTCTGCAAGCCAAGACGCGCCTCTTCGCCAGAGTCTCAGGCCAAGAAGAATGGTAGAGTCCACAATCATGCCAATGTGAACTCATCTTCTCTGACGAATGGAGCGTCGGAAGTTCAATGTGCTTCCCCATTATCTCAACCGGAGCCGTCTGTTTCGGTTGTCTCCGACAACCTCGGAATGACTGCAATTCATCCGTCGCCGAGGCTCTCTGACTTCTTTGAGTTTTTCTCGTTGGCTCACATCTCTCCCCCTATTCTACGTGAGTGAAAAATTATTCACAATAACTATGTGGATGTATGAGAGAAAATTAAAAGCTATTCTTTGAACCTCCCAAAAGTTAATACAGTTTATTTTAATATGATCGAGCAGTTATTAAAATGTAATCATATTGAAAAATTTTGCTGGACAAACTGCAGGAGAAAAAGGGAAAAGAGATCAATGCATTTGACAGAAGTTTCTTAGGTTTGAGCTGTGATATGTTGCTCTTCCATTGACAAAGTTTCTGTTTTGTTGGTTTCTCAGAACTGAGAAGATGTGACACGAAAGGCGTAGCAGAAGAGAAGCGCGACGGAGATTACTTCAGAATGCAGGTACTGTTCTTATGAATGATTCGTTTAGATTTGTCAAGAAGATGCTTTTGATGAAGAACATTTCTTGTGATGCAATTGAACTTTTGCAAACAATTGTGCAGATTAAGATATGCAATGGAAAACTTATACAAGTAACTGCCTCAGCAAAGGGATTCTATACTGCAGGAAAGCAGTTTGTACAAAATCATTCTCTTGTGGACCTTTTGCAGCAACTGAGCAGAGCTTTTGCCAATGTCAGTATTTCGAATTTAGCTCTATTCGATTCAATAACGCTGTTTCATTTGAAAAAGGTCTCAAAAGAAAATGGTTTGAGCTAACAAAAATTAAAAATGCAGGCTTATGAGTCGTTGATGAAGGCGTTTCTTGAACATAACAAGGTAAGCTATATGTTTTCAAAATTTACCAAATTGTTTATGTTTGAACTCTCTATGATGTTTTCTTATTTGTGTAACGTTTTGGATTTAGTTTGGTAATCTTCCGTACGGATTTCGGATGAATACTTGGCTTGTTCCTCCATCAGCCATTGAGACTCCATCAGACTTGCACCCATTACCAGTAGAAGATGTAAATTGGGGTGGTGGCCAAGGACGAAACAACAAACACAAACTACGGTCCTGGGCAACTGACTTCGCGGTATTGGCGAAGCTTCCTTGCAAAACTGAGGAGGAGAGGATAGTCCGAGATAGGAAAGCTTTTCTACTTCACAACCAATTTGTTGACATTGCAATACAAAAAGCTGTTTCAGCAATTTCTAGTCTTATAGATTCAAACTCAAAAGGCCAGGTTACAGTTAACTCACCCGACATTGTTCGTAAGGATCGAATTGGAGACTTATCTATCATGATAAGGCGTGATTCGATCAAAGCAAGCACAAAGCCCTTGGTGAAACTCGACGGTTATGGTTTAGATGGTGTTTCTGATGAGGAAGTTGCACAAAGAAACTTACTAAAGGGGTTAACTGCAGATGAAAATGTAGTTGTTCAAGTAAGATCTCAAGCTTATATCAAATCACATTTAACCATCATGTTTCTTTGGTTTCTTCTTTCTCATTATAGCATGCCTAATGTTTAAACATCTAAAACAACATAAACCGAATAACTTTCACTAAACTTTTGTAGGATACTTCCTCCTTGAGTCTTGTCATTGTTAAACATTGCGGATACACTGCAATGGTAAAAGTCATCGGAAAAGTGAAGATGGGGCGGGATGCGAACCAAGATGTTATAATTGATGATCAACCAGATGGAGGAGCCAATGCTCTGAACATCAACAGGTCTTGATTTACATGCTAATTATAAACTTAAGCGATTCTTAATCCATGTTTGTTTCCCAAGTACACTTATATACTAAAATTTTATAACAGTTTAAGGATTCAACTTCACAAAATCAATGCTAATGCACCAGAAGAATGCTTGTCTGTTCAAACTAGCTTAGACGATCTAGAATCGTTCCAGCTTCTAGTTCGAAAAGTAATCAAAGAGAGCTTGTCGAACCTAGAGGAGCAACCGACAATTTCAAGGAAATCAATTAGATGGGAGCTTGGTTCATGTTGGTTGCAACATCTACAAAAGCAAGAAAATGAACCAGATTCGAAGTCTAAATCTCCTGAAGATGTCAAAGAGATTGAACCAGCCATCAAAGGCCTAGGAAAACAATTCAAGCTTTTAAAGAAGAGAGAAAAGAAACCAACAACAGCTAGTAACGAGCAAGAAAACCATTGCACGGCCGATGGCTCGGACACTAAAACTGAAATCAATGGTAAGCAAAGTAGTGAGGAGAATCTAGAGAAACTGATCTCCAAGCAAGCCTTTTCACGCCTCAAAGAAACCGGAACTGGTCTTCATCTAAAGGTTTCCTAGAGACTCCATCTTTCATTTCATTTACATTTTCGCCTTTAATGAAGCAAATCGAATGGTTTTTCTTCTTTGAAACTGATATTTTTTTTTTGTTTTTCAATTGGCAACTATAGACAGCAGATGAGCTCATGGTGATGGCACACAAGTACTATGATGAAATTGCATTGCCAAAGCTGGTAAAGTTCTTGTAATATGATGGATGTTTCACTTTCTTATATGTCATAAAAGTTTTAAGAATTTTTTAAGCACTGTTTTTATAAGATATGGTTTTTTGTGTTATTATTAGGTGACAGATTTTGGGTCACTTGAACTTTCACCAGTTGATGGCCGTACATTAACTGATTTTATGCACTTGAGAGGACTTCGAATGTGCTCCTTAGGTCGCGTGGTGAGAACAAATTTCTTCATTGGTTCATGTAATTTTATTTTAAAGCCCTTCATAATCAAGCCATCAAATTTTACATTTTTTATTCTTTTTTTGGTTTGTTGAAAAAAACATTTCTTCTTCTTCTTCTTCTAAAGATTAGAAAATAAGAAAAAAAAAAAAAGTTCATAAATAACATTACTTCTTAAAAAAAGGAAATAATAACATGATTTTGGGACTAGACAATTAAGAACACAAATGTTATACCCTAAATATAAAAAAAATAAGTATGTTTTTAATTACTTAAAAATAACATAGCAAAGAGGTTATTTGTTAATTTATCTTTTACAAAATGACATAATTGCTTAGCAAAGTAAATAAGTTTATATTTTATAATGGTTTGACTTATCACAAAATCGCTTTTTAAAAAATAAAATAATCAAATTATTGTTTTCTTACAAAAATAATTGATTAAATAAAAATCAGAGTTACCAATTTCCAAAATATATATATAATTTTTAACTCATTTTTTTATTCACCCATCCCATTATTATTAACTTTTAAAATTATTAGACTAATTTCTAATTATCTCTCGATGATAAGAACTAAATTTGTAATTTAACCTATTGTAAAATCAATAATTTTTAAAAATATAGAATGGGCTGGAAGTCAATTTATTTATTTTTTTATAAGAAGGCATTCTTTAGTAACGCTTTAGTAGAGCATATAATAATAATAATAATAAAAAGTAGTGAATTTTTAGAGAGCATTTTGTGATCTAATAATGTTATTAATACGAATTAGGTGGAGTTAGCAGAGAAGCTTCCACACATACAAGCACTATGCATCCACGAGATGGTAATCCGCGCCTTCAAGCACGCAATCACCGCCGTAATCGCCGCCGTGGAAACCACCGCAGACTTACCCGCCGCCATAGCCTCCGCTCTGAACTTCCTCCTTGGAAGCCACGGATCAGAAGACGACGAGAACAGCAACAACAACAACTTACACGAAGACGGATCTCTGAGACTGCAATGGCTGCGCACATTCTTAGGCAAAAGATTCGAGTGGAGGCTGGGCAACGAGTTTCAGCACTTGAGAAAGGTGTCGATTCTGCGAGGCATCTGCCAGAAGGTGGGACTGGAATTGGCGCCCAGAGATTTCGATTTGGATTGCCCTAATCCGTTCCGGACAAACGACGTCGTTAGCGTCGTCCCTGTGTGTAAGGTCAGTTTTGAATCTGAATCTCCATTTTTGGTAATGGAATTGTGTGTGTAATTGATTTTTGTTGGTTGTGAAAATAGCATGTGGGATGTACGTCGGTGGATGGCCGGAATCTGTTGGAGTCGTCCAAAGTTGCTCTCGATAAAGGCAAGCTTGATGATGCCGTCAATTTTGGAACCAAGGTATTCTTTTCTTTATTATTTTTTATTTTGGTTCACATTTTTTGTTTTTTTGAGTACATATCAGCAGGGAAAATAAATATCAATTCTCTAAATGGAATTTGCAAAGTTGGTGTTGAACTGCTTTACAACCAAATAATTGCGCCATTGATCCATTCACTTGTTCAAATTTCTTTTAATCTTTTATTTAGAGTTCTTTTTAATTTCTCAATTTTCAATAATTTTCTATTTCAATTTTAAAATCGTTTTATTTTGGTGTATATAATTTTAGAAATATTTATATCTATAATAATTTCTATTTTGATTTAAACAAATTAAAGATAAAGATTTTAAGTATGTTTAATAATTTTAACATTGAACCCACATGTTGAAAATGAGTATGGGTGAATTTTGTGTCAAAATTATTTAATACAAATTAAAATGGTCAATTTAAAAAAAAAAAAAAAAATTCAGAGGTAAATAGATATTATATACAGATATTTGAAAATAAAATTGAATAAAAAATAAAATTAAAAGTTTATGTACAATAGGATTGGCAGCTTTTATTTTATTTTGTTAAATTAAATAACTGTATTTAATTTTCTTTAATTTTTTATATTTTATTTTTTTTTATAAATGGTGTTATAGAGGAAGATTCATATTTTCGTTTCTTATTGTTCCTATTTTATTATTTAGAAAAGGTTTCCTTTTTAGTAATTTTAAAAAATAAAAATAATAAATAAAATTTCAATTGTTTTGTCTTCTAAATTGGATAAGTATTTTGATCCTCTATTAATTCTTTAACTTTAATTTTTACTTTTAAATTTATGAAATTTTTTTTTTTTGGCTAGTTATGAAATTAGTGTACTTGAAAATTTTCTAGATTTTGGCACTATACTCGAGCTTCTTAATCGATTCGTCTTGATTATTCAAAATTTGTCGTATATTTCTATCCTTTCATATTACACTTTTTATTCTTATTTTATTTTTCACTTATAATACCTTTCATATTAAAAAAAACCATTTTAACCAACAACAATATGGTATATCCACTTTTCTTAAAAAGAAAAAAAAAGAGAAAAATATGGTAAAACTTCATATCATTTTATAGTAGGTAACCTAGTGTTTATAAAGGGTCATGAGAATTTAAGAGATTATATGTTTAATCCATAGTAGTTCCTTAGAAATTAATTTCCTACAAATTATTTTGGCATCCAAATATTAAAGGATTGGTGTATTTTGTGCAAATATTTGAGGTGCACGTAAGTTGATACCGACTCTTATATTAGAAAAAAACTTTATGCCAGAAATTATTAATCAGTAGAATACCAAGCCCTCTGCTTTGCAAGTTTGATGTTCATTTAGTTTCTATTGTGTTGCTATCTGAAGGCATTGGCTAAAATGATTGCGGTATGCGGTCCTTACCATAGAACCACTGCAAGTGCTTACAGTCTTTTAGCAGTAGTTCTCTATCACACGGGTGATTTTAATCAGGTGATTCAATAATTCACTCAACTCCGAACTTTGAATATAATTTTTTTTTTATAAAGAACTCTTGGCAGCAAAACACCAGTTAGAGTTAAAAGCTATTGGCTTTCTCTTGTTTCTGTAGGCAACAGTATATCAACAAAAGGCTTTGGACATCAATGAAAGGGAGCTCGGACTCGATCATCCCGACACGATGAAGAGCTACGGAGACCTTTCTGTTTTCTACTATCGCCTTCAACACATCGAGTTAGCTCTCAAGTGAGTTTGGAGCATGTCATATGAAATGCCATATTTGTGATATGACTCGAGCTAGAATCCGAACAATATATTGAAATATAAAGGATAAAGGACTACAAACTAACCAAGTATTTGATAGGTACTTGAATCTCCCATTCTTGAGAATACTTTCTCAAGCCAATATCAAAATGGCTACAATATTCTTGATACCTTTCTCCTTCCCTACTACCTCTATTTATAACCACTAGCCTCTAACATACTCCTCAAGTAATTGCTAACATACTCCTATATTATTCCTTAATATCCTAAGGTCCCAAACCTATCAATTTGTTGTTTCGCTCTGTTTATAAAATAGTGGAAATGTTTAGGGGTTAAATAAACATGGAGTTCTTAATTACTTGGTGTTTCTTCAGGTATGTAAACCGAGCATTGTTCCTTCTCCATTTTACGTGTGGCCTATCTCATCCCAACACTGCTGCAACTTATATTAATGTTGCCATGATGGAAGAAGGCGTGGGGAATGTTCATGTTGCTCTTAGATATTTGCATGAAGCTCTTAAGTGCAATAAGACGTTACTTGGAGCTGATCACATTCAGGTATCTCACTCTCTTTCTCTTGTTTGATCGATCGAACACGCAGAGAAATTATTAAACCAGGCCAATGTCTAATAGTTTTCTCATGAAATGTCACTTTCACTTTGCAGACTGCTGCAAGCTACCATGCCATTGCCATTGCTCTTTCTTTGATGGAGGCATATTCACTGAGCGTGCAGCACGAACAAACAACACTCAGTATACTCAAAACCAAACTTGGAGAAGAAGACCTTCGCACTCAGGTTGGAGAATTCTTAATCTTCAATGAACTTATCGTATTTGTTTGTATTGGAGTGTGAGGCTGTTTTATACTTGAATTTTGAATGGTATCTGAAGTTTGCAAACTTGTATGCTATGTTCTTGAGCAGGATGCAGCTGCTTGGCTGGAATATTTCGAGTCGAAAGTGTTGGAGCAGCAAGAAGCATCACGTAATGGAACTCCAAAGCCCAACGCACTAATTTCAAGCAAAGGCCACCTTAGGTATTGATATGGTATTCCCTATTACTTTTTTCCAAAACATCCTTTGAATTTCTCCACACCAAAGCTTTTGACCTTTTGTTGCAGTGTATCAGATCTCTTGGATTACATTAGTCCCGATCAAGATCTGAAAGGTAGCGATTTACAGAGGAAACATAGGCGTGCAAAGGTAAGCACGTTTCATATATAATTAACATGATTTCCCTCTACTTTATAGGAATCCCATTGTTCACTCTAGACTCTTTGATTTTTTAGAATGTTTTTTTTTTCATGACTCATGACGCTCTTAATTTTGCCAGGTAGTGAATGCAAGTGATAAAACTCATCAGGGGCAACAGAATGAAATGGCTGAGGATGAGTTGCACATTACCGGTCATCCAAAAAAAGAGGATGAGTTGCACATTGATAGCCCAAAACCAATTTCTGAGTCATCAATTGATAGTGTAAAGGAAATTCAAAACATTAGCAATTTCTTAGCTTTAGAACAAAAGGAAGTAGTTGAAAACAACACTAGGAATATGACCGTGGTTAAAAATGAAACCGCCGAAGAAACTTATTCAGTTGATGGGTGGCAAGAGGCTCATTCAAAAGGGCGATCAGGGCATGTCGTTGGCCGGAAGGTTGGCCGGAGACGACCAGTTCTTCCAAAGTTAATTGTGCACCATTCTGAATATTCTAATATTAGACAGAGTAACCACAAGCAGGAAACAAACTCTCCAGTGCCGAAAACAGCAGCTGTTAAGTCCATTCAAACTGTTTTTTCACAGTTAAAGCAATCAATCCCTCAAAGATCAAGTGCAGGGGATGATTCAATCAAGCTGCAGGCAAAAATAACAGCTTCTAAAGTCGTCTCACCGTCTCCTGTTTCGGTTTCTCAAATGGCTTCAAGATCAGTATCTTACAAAGAAGTAGCTTTGGCTCCTCCTGGTACTGTTCTAAGGCAATTGGTTGATACAGAAAATGTTAACAAGTTAGAGGAGAAAGAAGCTGAACCCCAGAACCATGATCATTCAGAAACATCAAAAAATGATGAAACCAACATCATTTCTGGTGAAGTGATTCAAAACGAAGTAACGGAACCGATTGATAATGTGGCACCTGAGTCAGAAAATCAAAGCCAAGATAGTGAAGAGATGAAGTCCCGTTCATCTCCTGTGGAAAAGTCTGCAGAGACAAATGCTAGCAAGCTTTCCGCTGCAGCCGAACCATTCAATCCGGGAACTTCTTCCTTGACAAGTGGTTTAAACTCTGCTGCTGGTACAAGCATATATGATGTAAGAGCAAGCCAAGGCTCTCTAGAGCCTTTAATTCCTCCCCCAACTACAAGAGTACCTTGCGGACCTCGATCTCCTCTATATTACCGAACTAGCAACTCATTTCGGATGAAACATGGATTTTTGAAATACCAAGCTCCTGTTATGGGAAGAAGTGGATTTGGAGCTGCAACAATGATGAATCCACATGCCCCTGAATTCGTCCCTCAAAGAGCATGGCAAGCAAACTTTGGAGATACAAATAGCAAAGTTCACACTGAATCGAACCTATCGCCAAAAACAAGTATGGACGAACACGAGAAACTGGCCGAAAGCTCTACAATTGAAAGTAACATAAAGAAAAGCATCTCTGACTGTGAGAAGTCCGAGCTTGCAAGACAGATACTGTTGAGCTTCATTGTGAAATCAGTTCAAAACAACATGGATTCAGGTGTTGATGGACATACAGGTAAAGAGAAGTTCAAACCTTCAGAAAACTCATCAGATGCAATAGCCAACGACAGTGCTATAATCAAAATTCTATATGGGAATGAAGGACAGTTACAGCAGTCGAGTGATAGCGAGAAAGGCGGCGATGTAAGTAAGAGTAAAGCTGAAGACAACGAAGGTTTTGTAATTGTTAATAAGAAGAGGAGAAACAGACAGCAGTTCACAAGTGGGGTGGCTGGTCTGTACAACCAACATTCAATCTGTGCTTCTGTTCGTTGAGATTATTACTAGGCAGAAAGAAAGAAACTGATCCAAAAGGCACTGAAATATGGCTGGCTGTGGCTGATGGAGTTTCTCATTATGAATTCAAACCTGGAAAAAGAGGATGCAATTTGAAAGGCAAGTAGTTTCATCTTTTAAATTTTGGTTCTTATTTGCTTGCTAGTTGCAAACCCCACTAACGAGCCTGCTAATAATCTTTGTAAAACTGCTTTTTTCTCCCGGTTTTTTTGTTTGTTCATTATCATTGAATTTTCTTACATCAATAAAAGGGTAAATTCAAGAAGTTGAAACTTCTGCATTACATTTTTCTCTGTTCCACTTCCATCAATGTTTCACTAGAGAATCTATTGGAATCCAAAGGTATTTTTGATCTGACAATTCAATCACTACCGTTGAAGGGGGATTTGAACTCGAAGAAACACATCGGGTGATTCAAATTTTGTTTCTTTTTAAAGTAAGCAGGGGACTAAGAACCAGTAGATTTAAAGTTGGAAGCTTTTGAATAATGTGTGTTTAGATGGAGATTGAGATTGGTTTAGTTTTGTCGGATTAAGTGACTACTTAAGTATTATACTTTGTATGGTACAAACAATGTTCGGTTTTTAAGCCGCTGCCTGACCATCACATGTCGTCATTTTAATCGTAGAATTATCTTAAATAAATAGTGACATTTTGAGTATAACATGAAAAGTTAAGAATATAACATGTGAATTTGCACAAAATAAAAGTTAGTCCACGTTCAAAATATACATAATATATGTATGTGAGGTAATAAACTCATATACACGGTACACGAAGAATGCTCATAAACAAATCATGAAAACAAATAAAGAAACTCACATTTTGTAGTTGAAATGGTAAAGATTCGTGTTAATAAAATGTTATAAAAGTAAGAATGAAATAAAGGAACAAGAACATGTGAATAACCAATCTAGAGCAATCTAGAGAATGAAGGTAGATAACAAAGTAAGATGAACTTTTATGATTTCGGCCATTAATAGGATCATCATGTTCTAAGGAGAAGTGGGGAAGAACTTCCTTAATTGGTGAGTGGGTGATATGAATTCTTAATATTATTTGGTTTAATTGAAAGCAACTATACAAGTATATCTATTTTTGTCAAACTACTCTCTTTAAATAAAAATTATAATTCTAATGGGGAATCTCCCCATGTATTAGAATTAGCTGGAGGAAATCCTCAACAGGAAAGGAAAGGAAAGAAAAACTGGTTCATGGTTGAACCAGACCAGGTATGTGAGTTTTTTTTTGCTGAATTTCCTGAGGTAGGCCAGGTTCCTTTGGGCCGCCTTTGACAACTGGAGTAAGCAGACTTCTCAATGTGGATGTGTTATTTTGAGTTAGTTGATAATGGAAGTGCTTACAGTGTGGTTGATAAGTGTTCTTCTCGGGGGAGTTTTGATCTTTTTGGGCTTGAAGACTTCCTCTCTTGCTTTGATGGATTCATGTATTTTAGTAGTCTTCATGGTTTTAAGTTTAATTTTCAATGTATTGACTATCACGTATAGACTTCTCGATTCGAGACCGAGTATTTCCATTTGTAAGAAATGTCATTTTGCAAAGTTCCTACTATCCTTTAAGTACTTTCTTAATCGGTGGCTTTTTGGTTGTGTTTTTGTCTCGGTTCGAGTTGTGAATCGGGATCAAGGTGTTGTTTGAGATTTTTTTATCCTTTTGTTTGGTCTCCCTTTCATGGGATTCGAGTTGTAAGGTTATGCTTGTTATTTAATAAATTGTTTGTTAAAGAAAATCATCATCGAGTAATGTTAAATATGAATTACACATCAAATTGTATGCCTTATGATGAGTTAGATGAACCTTGGGTTAGTTATGGGGTTAGGTTAACTAATCATGTGGGTGTGTGATTGTGCTAATATATAAAGCACCATGAGTTGTCTTCTACCTTTGAGAGAGAAATCCTAGCCACCAAATTTATTATCAGATAAATGAAGGATGATGGTGCTATAGGCTATCTCCAATGCCTCTAATTTTGCATCCTCATTCCTAGTTAGAGGCCATTTAGGAGGATTATCTAAGGCTTTAGAGGAAAACATTGACGTGTTCAACAAAATTTGTGGCGACTTGGCCAACTGTGGGAAGAAGCTTGATTCTGAGGATCAAGCTATCATTCATCTCAATTCGTTACCCAAAAAATACAAAGAGCTTAAATTAGTTATTAAGTACGACAGAGATACTTTGACCCTAGACATTGTTTTAGATTCTTTGAGATCTAGGGAGTTAGAGATGAAAGTTGAAAAGAAGAATTCTGAGCCCTTATTTGCGAAGATTAAGTCTTCTAAAGGCAGGGCAATTTGATAAGTAAACCGAGCTCTAAGTTTGATAAGGAGAAACAGCCGTTAGAGCAGAAGAGAGTTACTTACAACTACTGTAGGGAAGATGGTCATACGAAATATGAATGTCCCATTCTGAAGAGGAAAGGTAAGTTACCTGTTCGGATAGTTGATGATGATTCAGCTAATTTTCTTGAGAATTTTGATTCGGACGGGGTGCTCTTGGCAGAAAATTATGAAAATTTGGACCCTTATGATAATTTGTGAATTATGGACTCTAGTTGTTCATCCCACATGTCCCATTTTGAGCACAATTTTGAAAATTTGGAAATTCTGAGTAATGACAAGGTTTTGTTGGCTAATAACCTTCAGCTAGAGATTAAAGGAGTAGGTTTTGTTCGGTTTAGCATGGATGACGGTTCTGTCAAGATGCTAAAAGATGTGAAATTTGTTCCAAGTCTTCAACGAAACCTTATCTTGTTAGGTGTTTTAGATGCTTCTGGTTATAACTACTCGTCTCGCAATGAATTACTCTTTGTGAGTAAAAATGAGAAAATTAAGTTGACTGAAAAGCTTAAAAATAGTTTATACATTCTGCAAGGCAAAACTTTTCAACGCGCATTAGATGTAGTATATGATGAATTTGAGACTCTATTTGGAAATTTGACAGGTTCTCTATTTGAAGCTAATTGTGTTATTGAGAAGTAGTTGAATTCTAAGATTGTGTTTTCTGATATATGTTTGTCTGTTGTTTCTGCTTATGCATATGAAAATCCTTTTATTGAGCCTTCAGTGCTTGTCAGTGACATTGCACGTTCTGGTCCTATCTTTGTTGCTTATTGTTGGTTTATGTTATTTTAGTATAATTGTATTTTCACATTTTTTAATTATTTATTCCTTTTAGGATTAGATTAAATATTATTTTCTCTTTTCCTTTTATAACTAGGTAGAATTTTTTCCTTCTATGATTAGGTCATATTTTCCTTTTATGATTAGATATTATATTTTCCTTTTATAATTAGGTCATCTCTTGTACTCTATTTAAACTCATTGTTGGGTTCATTATTAAATGAAGAATTTAGAGAATTTGAATTTCCATCTTTCAACACTTATGAACTTGAGAATGTTCCTACTGGTTTAGAGTGCAACATTCAGTTGTTGGATAGAGAGTTGGCTCGTTTGTTAGATTTTTCAAGTAGGATGTTTGTGGTGAGACCTAAAATTTGTTTGCTCATTGTCTGCTATTGCTGGTTTGTGATTAAGTCCATTTTAGAGGGTATTGTATACTCTTGTTTTGATGCAGATTAGTTTACTTTCCGTTACATACATGAAGAGAGGATAGATGTTCTTGATGTGATCTTGAAGTTCTTTCTCCGTTTGTTTTCTTGTATGTATCCTCAATGTTGGGCTTTAATTGCCTTGATCAGTTTTGGTTGCAGTTCTTATGATTAGTTTGATTCTTTCATGACTGTTTACTCTCTTGCAAGAAATTTGTTTGATTATTCTGTTTTCAGAAAGATTGTTAATGTTAATTACTTCGTCCTGATTCTGTTGAGTTTGGATGATATTCTGATGGCTGCTAGTAGTTCTTGATGAAGTTATGCAGTTTGAAGATTTCTTGATTTGTGAGTTTGACATGGAAGATGTTTGTTGTTTTGGGAGTATTTGTTTGTGCTTCTTTTTCTTGCCATTTTGATAGCACAGTTTGTTAGTTTGTTCAGCAGTTACATGTAAGTTTGACATATTTTAGTTTCTGAGCATTTAGTTTTTTATTCGGACTTAGTTTTTTAGGGTCCTTTGGGTTCTGAATGCAATGGTTATGAAGAGTCAGTTTATACTAGTTTTGTTGACTTTGCTTTGTGCTGCTTATGTCATTTAAGAGGATATTTCCTCATTTGTTTTGATTCCATATTACTTGGCAACATTTGTTTTATGATTTGTCTGTTTTCGAAGATGTTCTTTGAAGAATAGGTTGAGGTTGCTATTGGTGAATTTTGTTCACTGTCCTGTTGAAGTTCTAAAGTTTGAAATTCTGAGGTCTTGAAGACCATTCTGATTTGCTCGTGCCGATTAAAGTTATGATCTAGTTTTGTCTGGAGTTTTGATTTTATGATGCCTTTTTTGATATGTACTTCAAGAGGGTAATTTGTTAAATATGAATTACACATCAAATTGTATTAATCCTTATGGTGGGTTAGATGAATCTTGGGTTAGTTTTGGGGTTAGGTTAACTAACCATGTAGGTGTGTGATTGTGCTAATATATAAAGCACTATGTGTTGTCTTCTACATTTGAGAGAGAAACCCTAGCCACCAAATATGAGAGCTCCTAATATTCATCAATGACAATTATGAGTGAGTGATCAAGATTGATCGTCTCACATTTTGAATAGTAAAGTAGGTTAGTCCGAACCACTTTACATCGGTGTGTTAGTTTCTTCTCATTCCTCCTTTTACTTTTGATTATATTCGTCTCTATTTGAAATTGTTCTTGAATTTAGAGTATAGATCTAGAATTTGCACTACAAGTAACGATTTCCCAAAACTTTATGATTGATATTAAAGCAAAATCTCTCTTTCTTTGAGATAAAAGTGAAAACTCTTTTAAAAATGACGTTGAATTTTTTTAAAAAAACCTATCAAATAAACGTGACACCAAATACTGGTATTCATTAATAAATACAAAACTTGTTAGTTTAATAACGCTTTTTTGTTCAATAAATGTTTTACAAATTTAGGATTTTATATTTCTGTAAAAAAAAAATTAGGATTCATTTTTATATCATAATAGTACTTTCTAAGTGAAGTCATTCTTTTATATGAAACATTTAATTAAATTTTTATTTTGAAATTAACGTGGGCTCCTTTTATATTGAACATTGAATCCAAATGTCGGTATTAAAAGTCAAGTCGTCTAATTTGTCTTTTGTCACTTTATTTAGTGGGGTACATCTTTCATCTGGGTTGACCGATTTGTGTGGGTTGAAATGTTGTCACGTAGTTAATACACACCAAAAAAAATATAAAATTGTTGAATCATTAATCCCTAAATCATATAATGTACAATTGAATTCACGTAAAAAATTTTATTACAAAATATCTTTATTCGAAATAAAAAATAATAGATTACCACTTGACTAAGTAAAAAGGTATACATATTTTTTATCTTAGTGATTGGAATTAGTTAGATTTATTTGATAACCATTTAATTTTTTGTTTTTAATTTTTAAAATTTAAGTCAACAATTACTATCCAATACATCGAATTTATTATTTTGATATTTACATTTAATTTGTACTTTTAAAAATCAAATCAAAATTTAAAAACTAAAAAAGTAATTTTTAAATACTTCTTTTGAGTTATGAAATTTGGTTAGAATTCACGTATTCTTTAACCGAAGTTGAAATCATATATAGAAAATTTGAGTAAATAGAATCTTAAATTTGAAAAATAAAAAATGAAAAATTTAGGTATCGTTTGATAACCATTTAATTTTTTGTTTTTTCGTTTTTAAAATTCAAGTTTATTTTGACTCAAACTCTATAAAGTGTTTCATCTTCACTTCAAGAAGTATGTGAGTCATGTCCAACTTTTAAGAATAAAAATAAGTTTTTGGAAACTACTTTTTTTAACTTCTAAATTTTGGATTGGTTTTTAAAAACATAAGTAAGATGCAAATATCAATCAAAGTAAGAAAAATCATATGATGGAGTAGTCGTTGTAGGTTTAAAATTCAAAAACAAAAAACAAAAAATAAAAATGTTAGGCTCCGTTTGATAACCATTTTATTTTTGGTTTTTTATTTTAAAAAATAAAAATCATACATATTTGATAACTGTTTCCTGTTTTTTAAAAATTAAAAACTAAAAATACATTTAATAATTTTCTTTTTATTTTTTTTAAACAAGGGTAACCATGCTCGTCCCTAGGCCAGACACCAGAGACATCGAATGAGTAATATCACAGGCGAGTCTCGAACCTAGGACCTAGAGGAGAGCATACCTTCAAAGAGTCTAAAGTACATTTGATAACCATTTTTTTAAAAAAAAAAATCAAAATTTATTGTTTTTAATAGTTAATAAAATAAAATAAAACTATTTTAGAATATTATTGATCAAATAAACCTTAAATTTGCGACTTCAAACTTTATTTGTATTTATCACTTTTTTAGCATTTCTCAAAAAAAAAAAAAAAAAAAGAAACAACATTTTAAAAACTATTTTTTTTAGTTCTTAGAATTCCTTTAATATTTTAAAAATGTTTTTAAAATTTAAAAAATAAAAAACAAAATTAGTTATCAAACAAACCTGATTTTAAAAGATTGAAAACAAAAACAGAAAATAAAAAATGAAATGATTATCAAATAAGACCTATCAAACGAGACCTAAATAGTTATCAAATGGGGTCTTAGATTTTATTTGTTCAAATTTGTAAAACTAACATTTTTGGTTCTAGGATTTCAAACCATGTTACTTTCCAAACTTTTATTTTCAAATGATATCTGAGTAAAGTTGACAACTAATTAACGTAATAGAATAATGATGTGTAGTTAACGTATACAAATTGATAGATTCAATTGCTAGTAAATTGATAGATTCAATTACGAGCAAACTGGTATATTCATTCACTAACAAATTGATTGAAGTGGGCTTCAAAATAGGGATGAAAATGCATGGACTTTTTGGTCTTTTTCAGCTTCTCGTTTCATTTTTTTGCCACCAATGAAATAGTTTGAAAATTGTTCTATACATCTAATTACTTTGCTTTTTTATTTTATTTTACTATTATGCCTTTTCTTTTCTTTGCATAGCTCACGATTCGTTGATGTATAGAAAGAGTAGATGGACAATCAATGGAGATTTTGATGTATGAGTACATATTGATTGAAGACAGTGATTGAACAGAAACATGAAAAATACCTAAAATTCGTAAAGACATAGTATGCTTAAAGACATAGTAACATAGTGATTGAACTTGAAACATGTACTCAACATATTGATTGAAGATACAGTGATTGAACTTGAAATATTAAAGATACCTAAAATTTATAAAGACATTATATACTTAAAGACATAGTAATTTAGTGATTGAACTTGAAACATAGTTGCAAATTATCAGTCAATCAATAAACATAGATTGAACTTAAATACACAAATACATAAAGTAATACTTAGAGTTTATTAACTCCATCTATTTTATAAGTCAATTAGTAAACATAATGATTGGACTTGAAACATGCAAGATACCTAAAATTCGTAAAGACGTAGTATCGATAATATTAGTATGAACTTAGTGATTGAACTTAAAAGATGAAATATAGTGATTGAAGCTTGAATTCGATACAACATGAAAGATACCTAACATGTAACAAGTACTGGACTAGTAGAATAAAATCTGAACTCAGTACAAACCTAGTATCAACATGCAATCACTTGAAATAGAGGAAGCAAAATAAGTAACGTAAACTAAGTTTAAGTATAAAAACATACTGATTGAAATGATGGTTAAAATCGTGAAAAGTGTAATGTTTTTTTTAAAACGATTAAAGAAAATCGTAGTGAAATCGTGTATATCGTGTGTGTGAAAGAAATAGTGTATATAGGGGTGATTTCAGTTTAGTTTTTGTCGGTTTTGTGCCAAACCGACAACCGAACCAATATCTTTGGTTTTCAAAAGATAGATCCGATCCAATGTCCAATAAAGTATAGAACCAATGGTTTGGTTTTTAATTGGTTCGGTTCGGTTTTGGATCCGATCCAATGTCCAATATTTTTTAATATATCAAAAACAACATTCCTAACTAGAAAAAACTTCTCCAATTTTCTTTAACAAGTTTGGTCATTGCATCTAATTTTCTTTCATAAAATTAGTTTTAAATAAA
>JBBMKA010000002.1:4315048-4354471 GCA_037833695.1 Sechiopsis laciniata | reverse complement strand
TCTCTCTCTCTCTCTCTCTCTCTCTCTCTCTCTCTCTCTCTCTATATATATATATATATATATATATATATATATTTTCCATTTTACTCCATGAACAAATGTGAACATACAATGTTGTAGCTAAAATACTTAGTTTGAATAGAGGATAGCAAAACGGAAAACACGAACACCAAAAAAATTAATTTTTAAGTGTAGGTGACCGTCATAGATTGAACTCATCATTTCTTAACTCTCAAAGACTCTCTTAACAATTAGGCCACTCCATGGTAATTTGATAATACACGTCAATTAAAAAGTAGGTTAAGTCAATTTTGGCATAGTCTAAAATGAACTTGAAATAAAAAACATGGTGGTGTGAATTGTTCAAAAAATAAAATAAAATAAAATGAAATACCATACACAAAATTACAGGCTCCTTATTAAAAGTTTGGACAGTTGATATTTTTTAAAGCTTGATTAATGAGCCTATTCTAATATAGACTTTAAATTTTAAGATTAAACTTATTTATAAAAATAGATTGTATTAAACTCAGTATAATTAGAGCCGAACAATATTGACAAACAAGTTAAATAAATAGATTCAAACCTATGTTCTGCTAAAAAAAAAATAAAATAAAAAATAAAATAAAATTCAAACCTATGTTCTAGAGGTAACCAATACATTAATTTCCAACCTTATAGTATTGTTAACTTATAAGAGGACATTTGGTTCAAGATCTTTTAGGTTTTTTTTTTAAAAAATAAAATAAAAAAATAAAAATTCTACTTCTTGGGAAGAAGAGTTGAAAACAACCCCGTTTCTAGAATTCCTTATTTGTATTTGATGGTAAATATTCATTCTTAACCACTTATCAAAACTACCATCAAATTTATCATTTCACTATTACTTGAACACAAATCTTCAAACGATTAATTAATTACTCTAATAATTATTGATATCAATCTCTAAACAAGTCAGTTACTTACCTCAATCATCTAAACTTCAAACGAAATTTAAACACATCCTTAGGCATGTGAGAATAAGGTACGTGAAAACAAAATTGAATGTGAATTATTAATGGTTGTGTTTGATTATGTGCCATGAATAGTCATAATTATGGACAATGACCATTATTAATTTATTATTTACCTCTCTTTATCTTTTACAAATTTCACATATTTTTCTCATTCCACCATTTCATATGTTTGCACAAACCAATTCAGGGAAGCTTTAAACGTCCCAACTTATAACACCATTCAATTATTGTTACCATTTTTTTTTTTTTTTTTTAAAGTTCTCAAGATTTACTTTTTTTTTTCTTTTTCTTTTTTTTAAAGTTTCGTGTAACTTTATATTATCCTAATAGTTTTTTTTTTTGTCGTACTCACCAAAAAGAATTTAATCATTTTAATTCTATTGATATAGTGTATGGTCTAATAATCAATAAATTACACATTTAAATTTCCAACAAAATGTTGTTGAATATATAAATATAATTTTTCATACTCTTTTGAGCTTTATCACAAATTTAATAGTTTTAATTCATTAAATCTTTTAGAAAATAAAATTATTAAATTTGTGAATGTAAATTTTAATGGGGTAAAATTGAATGTAAATTTTTTAAGGAATATGTTTAGGACTATAAGGTTATATATATATATTATGCAAGGAAACATTATTTTGACTAATTCGAATTGAAGGGTGATATAAAATTGGTCTATTCTTGGCATTCATTCTTTAAAGACGCAAAATAATGAAATTTCCTTTAACGCCACATTAAAATCTAGAGAAAATGTCAGACAAAGTTGGAAATTCCAAATTCTTAGTGGTAAAATTGAATGTAAATTTTGTAAGGTACTTGATAGAACTTCTAGTATGAAAATGCACATTTTTTTATTTATCACAAATTAAGTATTTCTTGTCACAATAGTTTTAGTCCCAAAAAATAAAAATACAAATCCAGCAAAACGCCCATAAATAAACTAAACGCATTAACGTGTAAGGAACACAATTATTTAAAATGAATATCAAAATATCTCGTGGTAGGTAGCTCAAATTTTAATACATTCCCTAAAAAACAAGCGATTTTTAGGGTAATTTGGATGAGAAAAAAAGAAATAATTTTGCCATTTTTCTTAAAAAGTTGGGTTGGTTATATAAAATAATATATAAGTGCATATAATAGTGTCTATGAATCATAGTTTCCCTATTTCCACTTATTTCCTAATTATTTGATTTGTAGTGATGATTCTCAAAGTTGCATTTTTATTTGTTGCAAACCAAATTTTAATTATACCACTCTCATATTCATAATTTTTAATAAAATGTTTATACAAAGTTATCGATGGATGATAAATTATTTGGAAACTTTTTTTTAGTTCAACAATATTCGAGGGTTAGAGACTCGAATCAATAATATCTTGATTATCAGATTGTAAAAAAGACTAATAGAGCTCTGGTACAAACTTTTTAAACATACTTACAGTTTTAAAAGTTAGATTTATCATATAATTTGTCGAGCGTTTATTCCGTATTTAGAATATAAAGTGTATTATATCAAACGAGTGCTAAGGTGTAATATATGTTTAATGGGTTGTTAAAGCAAATAAAATATGGCAAAAAAGGGAAAAAGAGAATACAAAACTAAGAAAATAAATAAATGGAAGAAAAACAATGACATTGGAGAAAGGGATTGGCTGTGTATGTATTCCAAAATTTGGCTGAATAAATACACTTATGCTTAAAATAGTAAATGAATGTAATTTGGGGTTTTTTCTATTTAGCATCTTAGCCGCATCGTATAAACTCAATAATCAACAAATTATGAGTTTAAATATTTCATCTTTTTATAGAATTAAAAAAAAATTGACCAATTTAAGACATTGAAAATAATCGAAATTAATATAATAATAAAATTTAATATAAAAGAACTATAATATAATATAATACTAAATGTTTTCTAAGAATGATAAATGTATGCATAAATGAATTCAAATTATATAAAAAAAAAGACAATTTTTTTGCCAACAAGTAATTCAGCAACAATAATATATATTTATTAACAAAGAGGTTATGAGTTCAAATTCTCCCATCCCCAATTGTGGTAATCTCAACATATATATACATATATACAATTGTTTTTTTTAAAAAAACCATTGCATCAAATAGTCATTAACTGTATTATAAATACTCATATCAATGACTATAACTGTTGTTTTTTCTAAAGTAACAATATTTGTAAGTATCTTCTAAATTTGACTAAACTTGTAAGTTTCCCTTAAAACATTATATTATCTCGTCCATAGTGATGACTGTAATATGTTCTGAGACAATAATCAAAATCGTGCGGAAGGTGGTCCGGAAAATAAAATTCATAAATATATATTAGCGGTCCATACCATATTTCATTCCGCCCAATGGGTGAGAAAATCTAGATGTTACAAAAACATACTAAGAGACAAAAAATGAACGGCTGAAATTCATTGATCGCCACGTGTCATTCACTCAACGGTTCTGTTTCCCCTTCATCAACAATTTTGTTTTTGTCTTTGTCTCCTCTTTCTTGCCCTTCAAAAAGCTCCCCCTCATGCTTCATACACACAGAGAGAACAAAAAAATAAAAAAATGAAAGAGAAATAAAAAATAATTTTTAAAACCCCCCCAAAAAAAGAGCAAAAATTTGAGTGAAATCAGGCCATCAGCAAGGAGAGGCTAGCATTTCTCTCAAAACCCCTTATCCTATCTTCATCTTCTTTTTTTGATTTTCAATCTCTTCTCACTCATTCCCTTCATAATCTACACTTTTTTGCTTGTTTCTTTTCATTACCCATTTCTCATTTTCCCCCCAATTTCAATTTCCATTTTGCCCCTTTCCCCTCAATCTCCTGCTGAATTAACTCCTCATGATATTTGTGCATTTGGGTCACCAACAAAATTACTTCCCTTCAACCACTTACTAAGCTTTCTCCATTTTTGTTGGTTCCAAAGCTTGAAAGGAGCTTTGCCCATGGCTCCTAGGTCTAGCAGGGGAAAACCCAACAAGGCAAAATCTGAAAAGAAGAAGAAAGAAGAGAAAGGTTGAGTTTCTAAGTTTCTTTGTTAATGTTGTTCAAGTTTTTGTTTCCATTCTTGTTGGGGTGTTTTTGTAATTTCTCACTGTTTTTTGTTTACTTGAATTTGTAGTGATTCCTAGCGTTGTTGATATTGCTGTTGTTACTCCTTATGAATCCCAAGTTGTTCTCAAGGTTTGTGCTCTGTTTCTTCTTCTTTGTTGTTGTGATTGTGGAGTTCATTACCATTATGGGGTGGCCGAGTGGTCAAAGAGGGCATTCGAGTGTGGGTTGAATTTATAGTGGCCACCTAAGTAAAATTTGATTTTCTATGGGTTTTCTTGACATCTAAATATTATAGGGTCAAACGGTATATCTCATAACATTAGTGGAGGTGCATGCAAGCTGGCCTAAACCCGGACGAATATAAAAAAAAAAATTATGGAGTTTGTTTTTTTTTTAAGGGTTTTGTTTGAATTTGTTCTTATTGTATAGGGTATCACTACTGATAAGATTCTGGATGTGAGGAGGCTTTTGGCTCAGAATGTAGAGACATGTCACCTAACAAATTATTCTGTATCCCACGAGGTTTTTTTCTCTTTCTTTTTGCCCATTTGTTTATCCTATAATGGTTTTCAAAAATATGTTTGGTAGATTATTCTAACTGACCTCTTGATCGAGAGTATATATACTTTATATCAATTGAACTATGTTGGCTCGCTTTTCGTTTTCTTTGAAGTCTATGGATTATGATTATTTTTATTTTGAAATTTGAAGGTTAAGGGGCAGAGGTTGAGTGACAAAGTGGAGATTGCTAATCTCAAGCCTTGTTTGTTAAAAATGGTTGAAGGTAGGTAGTATTAGTGGTTAATTGTATCATCATCATTATCATTTATCAGCCACCATTTCAATCTCTAATTGTTTGTTTATTTTGTCTGTTGGGCTAAAATAGGTGGAAATTTTCACATTTTTACCCTTTGGGGGTCTTCAATAAAAGTGGGTTGAAATGAGTTTCCACTCAAAGCTGGCCTAGTCGAGATGAGTGTCTACTCAAAGATATAATAAATAAAATAAAAGCTAGCCTTAGAGGTGTTTGTTTGTCATATTTAAAGAAGATTTAGATTGAGAATTTCCTAACTCCTTCTTGAAAAACTACATCTAAATGAGTTTTTGTAATTATTCAAAATAACTCTTCATTTTTATTACTAAAAATAACTCTTCATTTCTAACCAACTATTCATTTCTAACAACTCATTTATAGTCATTTAAAATAATTCATTTTCAACCACTCATTTTTAATTACTCTTTTTTTAACTACTCAAAATAACTATTAATTTCAAATCCACATCCAAACAAACTTTTAACTATAACTCTCAATTTTTTAAATACTCAATTAAAACCTCATCCAAACACCTCCTAAAAGTTGCATTTGGTTGAAAGAATCATCTAGAATTTAAGAAAAGTGAAAAAGGTGCTGGAATCTTTACTTGATTCTTGTTAAAAAGGTACCTGTCTTTTCTAACCAAAATTATTAAGCACTGCCTTTAAAGGTAAATGCCAAAATTTAGGAAAAATTACCCTCAAGTGAAATGCAAATGTACTAATTTTCTCTTTAAATTTGTAGAATTGAAAGATTAGAATGTTGGATATTTTACTCCTATTCATTAGATAATTTACAGAGGATCCATTTTCTTCTGATTTGCAAATGGTTCAATAAAATGGAGACTGAAATTATAACAGAAGGGCTTTAGCAATCATGAAGTAAAAAAGAACATAAACAACACTTCATAGAATTGGGTTCTCAAAAAATTTGAAAATTGATTAGTTTTTCAAATTTTTTGTTTCTTATGCATGATCTGATTGGTTTCTGTGTGTTTTAACAGAGGACTACTCCAATGAAGCTCAAGCTGTGACACACGTGCGGAGGCTGCTGGACATTGTGGCCTGCACCACCAGGTTCTGCAAGCCAAGGCGCGCCTCGACACCGGAGTCTCGGGCCAAGAAGAATAGCAGAGTCCACAATCATGTGAATTCATCTTCTCCAGTGAATGGATTATCGGAAGTTCGATGTGAATCCCCGTCGTCTCAGCCAGAGCCATCTGTCTCGGTTGTCTCCGACAACCTCGGAATGACTGCCATTCATCCGACACCAAAACTCTCCGACTTCTTCGAGTTCTTCTCCCTGGCTCACATCTCCCCTCCTATTCTACGTGAGTGATAAATTATTCAAAGGCAAAACTACGTGAGAAATTCATAATTATAATTTGAACCTCTCAACAATTTAGACAATTAATAATATGCATCGAGACCTGTCACATTTTACTATAAATTTTTTCCTGTAGAAAAATGGAAAAGAATCAATGCATTGAACTAAAGTTTCTTAGATTTGAGCTGTGATATGTTTCTCTTCCATTGACAAAAAAGTTTCTGCTTCGTTGGTTTCCCAGAATTGAGGAGATGTGACACGAAAAGCACAGCGGAAGGGAAGCACGACGGAGATTACTTTGGAATGCAGGTGTTGTTCTTTCGAATGATTCGTCAAGAAAACGCTTTTGATGTAGAATAGAACTTTCCTTGTGATGCAATTGAGCTCTTGCAAATAATTGTGCAGATTAAGATATGCAATGGAAAACTCATACAAGTGACTGCCTCAGCAAAGGGATTCTATACTAGAGGAAAGCAGTTTGTGCAAAGTCATTCTCTTGTGGACCTTTTGCAGCAACTCAGCAGAGCTTTTGCCAATGTGAGTCTTTCGCATTTAGCTTGATTCGAATCGACAACGCAGTTTCATTTTGCAAAAAATTGAAGAAGAAAATGAGTTGGTTTGTAAGGCTAACAGATTGTACAAAAATGTAGGCTTATGAGTCCTTGATGAAGGCGTTTCTTGAACATAACAAGGTATGTAACATGTTTTCAAAAGTTATCATTTTGTTTAAGTTTAATTCTTCTATGTTGTTTTCTTATTAGTTTATAAATTTTTCGGCTTAGTTTGGTAATCTTCCATACGGTTTTCGAATGAATACTTGGCTTGTTCCTCCATCGATCATTGAGACTCCATCAGACTTGCCACCATTACCAGTGGAAGATGAAAATTGGGGTGGTAATGGCGGTGGCCAAGGACGAAACAACGAATATAAACTACGGTCTTGGGCGACTGATTTTGCAGTACTAGCAAAGCTTCCTTGCAAAACAGAGGAGGAGAGGATCGTCCGAGATCGAAAAGCGTTTCTACTTCACAGCCAATTTGTTGACATTGCAATACAAAAAGCTGTTTCAGCAATATCTAGTCTTATAGATTCCAACTCAAAAGGAGAGGTTACGGCTAACTCACCTGACATTGTCCATGAGGATCGAATGGGAGACTTGTCTATCGTGATAAGACGTGATTCGGTCGATGCAAGTACAAAGCCTGCGGTGAAACTGGATGGTTATGGAATAGATGGTGTATCTGATGAGGAAGTTGCACGAAGAAACTTGCTAAAGGGGTTGACTGCAGATGAAAATGTAATTGTTCAGGTTAGATCTCAAGCTGATATGATAAACATTTTTACCAAACTTATGCCCAATGCTTAAACACCTAAAACTGCATAAGCTAAAGCATTTTGACTAAAATTTTACAGGATACTTCCTCCTTGAGTCTAGTCATTGTAAAACATTGTGGATACACTGCAACAGTAAAGGTCGTCGGTAAAGCAAGGACGGGACGGGAAGAGAATCAAGATGTTGTAATTGATGATCAACCAGATGGAGGAGCAAATGGTCTCAACATCAACAGGTCCTAATTTAGTTTGCTAATGATCAACAACAGTGATTACGAATTCATGTCTGCTTCTAATTACTTATCTACTAAAGTCTTATTATAGTTTGAGGATCCATCTTCACAAAATCAGTGCTAATGCATCCGAAGAATGCTCGTCGACACAATCGACCTCATGTGATCTTGAATCATCTCGACTTCTAGTTCGAAAAGTAATCAAAGAGAGCTTGTCAAAGCTAGAAGAGGAGCCAACAACTTCAAAAAAATCAATTAGATGGGAACTTGGTTCATGTTGGCTGCAACATCTACAAAAGAAAGAAAATGAACAAGATTCAAAGTCCAAATCCCCTGAAGATATTAAGGAGATTGAACCAGCAGTCAAAGGCCTAGGAAAGCAATTCAAGCTTTTGAAGAAGAGAGAAAGGCCAACAGTAGCCAGTAATGAGGATGAAAACCATTGCACGCTTGATGGCCCGAACACAAAAATCGAAACCAACGACGAGCAAAGTAACGAGGGGAGTCTAGAGAAACTGATCTCCGAGCAAGCATTATCACGCCTCAAAGAAAGCGGAACCGGTCTTCATCTAAAGGTTTCCTAGAAACTCCATCTTTTGTTCTTATTTACCTTTACGCCAAAAACGAAGCTAATGGGATTGTTATTCGTCTTTGAAACTGATATTTTTCCTGAATTTGATTTGGCAACGACAGACAACAGATGAGCTCATGGTGATGGCACACAAGTACTATGATGAAATTGCATTGCCAAAATTGGTAAAGTTCTTGTCATATGGTGGCTGTTTCTTATGTGTCATAAAAGTTTATGAAATCTTATGCTTTGTTTTTTATAAGATATGATTGTGTTATTATTAGGTAACAGATTTTGGATCACTTGAACTTTCACCTGTTGATGGCCGTACATTAACTGATTTCATGCACTTGAGAGGACTTCGAATGTGCTCCTTGGGTCGTGTGGTAAGAAAATTTTCTGTATAGGTTCATGTAATTTTGTGAATTCAATCCCTTTTTTAATAATAATTTTGTATCTATTGGCTTTTTGTTAACTTTTTTGAAACTTTTGATTTTACATAGTTCTCTCGTATAATCAAAACTATTTAAAGTTAGACAAAAGTATCTTTTTAGTCCTTAACTTTCAAATTTATTCCATTTTATTCTTTTTAATCATCTTGAGTTGAGTTTGTGGTGGAAAGACTTGAGATCTAAAAATTATGGATTCTCCAATGATGGCCGCCTTAAAATTAATTTCCTAAAATTTTTCTTGAGAGTCAAATGTTGTAGGGTCTTTTTCTTCTAATTTAACTATATTTGGGAAGAAAAGATTGGAACCTGTGACATTTTGACGAGTAAAATACACTGATGCCATTAAGTTAGTATTCTTGTTGGTCAAATGTTGTCCGGTAAAACGATTTTTTTCATGAGAATAGTAAGTTGATATGAACTATATTAAAAAAGAAAAGAAAAGAAAAACCTCATTTATCTTCAAATTTCCAATTTTGAAAAGAAAAATTACCCAGAAATCTAGGGTAGAAATAAATTTTAGCTTTTATTGAAAGTACAGAAGTATGGTAGTGTACTTTGACCTTAAAATTAAGTAATCTATTAAAAAAAAAATCTAATCTATTAAACACAAAATTATAAACTAATTTTTGTGTCTAATAAATTTGTAATTTTTGTGTCGACTTATTAATTAACAAAACTGAAAATTCTAGCTAAATCTGTAAAATAGAAAAAATTAAGAATTAATACGAATTTAGTGATGATGCAATGAAATAATGTAAAAATAATACGAATTCAGGTGGAGTTAGCAGAGAAGCTTCCACACATACAAGCGCTATGCATCCACGAGATGATAATCCGAGCCCTAAAGCACGTAATCACCGCCGTCATCGCCGCCGCAAAACCCCCCGCCGACACATCCGCTGCCATAGCCGCCGCTCTGAACTTCCTCCTCGGAAGCCACGGATCAGAAGACGACGAAAACAACAACCTAGACGAAGACGACAGAGCTCTGCGACTGCAATGGCTCCGCGAATTCTTGAGAAAACGATTCGACTGGAAGCTGAGCAACGAGTTTCAGCAATTGAGGAAGATCTCGATTCTGCGAGGAATTTGCCATAAGGTTGGATTGGAATTGGCGCCGAGAGATTTCGATCTGGATTTTTGCCCTAATCCGTTCCGGCGAAACGACGTGGTTGGATTGGTGCCGGTTTGTAAGGTTAGGGAATCTGGAATCTGGAATCTGGAATTGTGTTAATTTGATTATGGATTTGTGATTTTGTTGTTGAATTTGTAGCATGTGGGATGTTCTTCGGCGGATGGGAGGAATTTGTTGGAATCATCGAAAGTTGCTCTTGATAAAGGCAAGCTTGAAGACGCCGTCAATTATGGAACCAAGGTTTTTTTTTTTTTTTTTAAATTCCATTTTCATCCCTCATTTTTTTTAAAAATAATATATTCTAGTGTCTACAATTTTAGATTATTTATATTCCAAAAAATTTGAAAATTACTTTTTCCTTTTATTTTAACTAACGACAAATTATTATTGAAAAAAAATACTTTTTTAATTATAAGTTTGGGATCGTGTTTTAATTTGGTTTCTACTTTCAAAATGAAACACTTTTTACCACTCACATCTCAAAGAGGTTTCTGCGCTATCACTCTATCGTTAAGACAAGCTTACCACAGGCCCCATTTTCTTAGCTAAGTTAGTTTATATGACATAATCTTCACTAAAATGATGGTTAAATTAATTTTGAATTTCAATATATTGGTGAAGTGATTATTTTCATTTTCACTTTCACGTGATTTTTTTTTTTAAAATATAAAATTAAATTAAAATAATACATGAGAGTTAAAAGTGATTGTTTTTTAAAGTGAACATTATTAAAATGTCCAGAATAAAAATGTTTCATTTTGGAATATAGGAACCAAATTAAAATTTCATAAATTTTCAAAAAAAAAATTGAAATTAGATAACAAACCTACAGACTACATTGATAATTCTCTATTTAAATTTTTTATATTCTTAAAATTTGAGAATTACTTTTTATTTTTTTACTATAACTAGTAATAAAATATTCTTTTTAAAAAAACTAATTAATAAATTATTTATAATATATATAATAATTTTAACGCGTAAGGATGTGTTTGAGTTTTGATGAATTTTTATGGAGCAAAATATAAAATATATTTTACCCCTTTCTTAGATTAAATAAATTTATTTTTAAAATAAACTTTTAAATGATGTTTTTTTAATATCGTAGCGGTTTTTAATACATTTAAGATGTCAATTAGATCATGTTCACTTTGGTAATTTTTAATTTATATTTTTATCTTACTCTATAAATCTTTTACATTGTTCCTATTTTATTATTTCTCTAAACAAAAAAAAAAAAAAAGTTGTCTTTTTATAGTATTTCATTTTTAAAAAAAAATCAATTGTTTAATCTTCTAAATTGGATAAGAAGTTTGATTTTCTAGTTACTTCTTTGAATATTTATTTTTTAAATTTGAGTTATTAGTAAATATTTGAGTTATTTGATTTTTAAAATTAAAATTTTAATTTAACTCACCAAAGTCGGCTAGAGTGGTAATTGTTGTACTATAAAACAATATAAACTAATTTTTACTATTCTAAAAACAATAAAAAAATAAAAAATAAGTTTTAGTTTTGATTTCTGAAACTATTTTTTTTCAGACATGAAATTATCTAATTAAAAAAATTCAGTATATTTTTCAAGTCTTATATCACAAAGAAGAGATTCATTATTGAGAGTGAGACCTTGATTATCTATGGAGGTTGAAATGCATGAACATTTGGACTAGGTATAGGGCTTGATTATTTAGAATTTGCAATATATTTCCAACCTTTCACATTACTTTTTTATATTATTTTTCACTTATCCATTTTATATAAAAAATTTACCATTTTAACCAACAATAATATGTTTTATTTTATAATGTGTTCATAATGTGTTTCTATGTGAAGGCATTGGCTAAAATGATTGCTGTATGTGGTCCGTACCATCGAACCACTGCAAGTGCTTACAGTCTTCTAGCAGTTGTCCTCTATCACACTGGTGACTTTAATCAGGTAATTCAATCATTTACTCGACTAAAAAAAAATATATGTATCGTTAAAGTGAATTTAGTTTAGTAATAATTGACATGTATTTTCGATCCAGAGGTAGCAATGTTTAAATCCCCACTGAACTTAAAAAGGAAAAATTGTGTATCAATTAAAGAAAGCTTTAAAAGTGTTGCGTTTCTCTTGTTTTTGAAGGCTACAATATATCAACAAAAGGCATTGGATATCAATGAAAGGGAGCTCGGGCTCGATCATCCCGACACGATGAAGAGCTACGGAGACCTTTCCGTTTTCTACTATCGCCTCCAACATATCGAATTAGCTCTCAAGTGAGTTTCATAGACTGTAAAATGACAAATTTGTTGTTCTATAAATTAGTGTGAAATTTTAGGAGTTCTTTTTAAAAAAAAATTATGGTACTTGTACTTGGTGTTTCTTAAGGTATGTGAATCGAGCATTGTTTCTTCTCCATTTTACGTGTGGATTGTCTCACCCCAACACTGCTGCAACATACATCAATGTTGCTATGATGGAAGAAGGTGTGGGAAATGTTCATGTTGCTCTTAGATATTTGCATGAAGCTCTTAAGTGCAACCGGAGGTTACTTGGAGCCGATCACATTCAGGTATCTCTCTCTTTCTGTCGTTCGATCGATACTCGATCCTTGAACGCATAGAACGGTTATCAAGCCAGGCCAATTCCTAATGAAGGTGTTTGGATGTGGAATTGTAGAGTGATCATAACTGAGGGGTTATTTTGAGTGATTATAAATTTGAGTTTTAGTAATAGTTCGTTTAGATGTGGGTGTAAAAGGGTTGTGGTTAATAGCTCGTTTGAATGATGATTTTTGTAAAGAGGTTGCAGACAATAGTTTGTTTGGATGTGGTTAGAAATAAGTGATTATTTTTAGGGTGGTTAGAAATGAATGATTAAACATGAATGATTAAAAATGAGTGCTTAGAAATGAATGATTATTTTGAGTGGTTAGAAATGAGTGATTATTTTGACTTCTTGAAAATGAGTAATTATTTTGAGAGATTACAATAGCTCGTTTGGATGTGATTGTTTGAAGAGGAATTGTTAAAGCTCAATTGTAATAGCTCGTTAAATATGTCATACAAACTCCAACTCCCCCAATGAGTTTCTCATGAATGACAATTTTCACTCTACAGACTGCTGCAAGCTACCATGCTATTGCCATTGCGCTTTCTTTGATGGAGGCGTATTCGCTGAGCGTGCAACACGAACAAACGACACTCAGTATACTCAAAACCAAACTTGGAGAAGAAGACCTTCGCACTCAGGTTGGAGAACTCATGGTTCTCAATGAACTTATGATATTTGAATGAGAGGGTTGAGGTTGTTTTATACTTGAAATTTGTTTGAATGGTATCTAAAGGTATTTGCAAACTTCCATGATATGTTCTTGAGCAGGATGCGGCTGCGTGGCTGGAATATTTCGAGTCAAAAGCTCTAGAGCAGCAAGAAGCAGCACGTAATGGAACTCCGAAGGCCGATGCGTTAATTTCGAGCAAAGGCCACCTTAGGTATTGATATGGTATTCCCTTATTACTTTCTTCCAAAACATTTTTCAAATTTCTCCACACCAAAACTTTTGAGTTTTTGTTGCAGTGTATCAGATCTCCTAGATTACATTAGTCCAGATCAAGATCCGAAAGGAAACGATACGAGGAAACATAGACGTGCAAAGGTAAGCTCGTTTCGTATATGAGTAATAAATAACAAGATTTCTCTCTACTTTACAGGAATGTTATTGTTTACTTTAGATATTTTGGTCTCTTGGAATGTTGTTTTCTTTCATGGCTCATGATTCCTCAATTTACAGGTAGTGAATGCAAATGATAAAACTAATCAGGGGCAACAGAATGAAATGGTTGAGTTGCAAATTGATAGTTCAAAACCAGTTACTGAGTCTTCAGATGATAGTGTAAAGGAAGTTAAAAACATTAGCAATATTTTACCTGTAGAACAAAAGGAAGTAGTTGAAAACATCCCTAGGAATAAGCTAGCAGTTAAGAGCGAAACCGTGGAAGAAGCTTATTCAGATGATGGGTGGCAAGAGGCTCATTCAAAAGGGCGAACGGGGCATGTCGTCAGGCGAAATGTTGGCCGAAGTCGACCAGTTCTTCCGAAGCTAAATGTGCACCATTCTGAATATTCTAATATCAGACAGAGTAACTACAAGCAGGAGACAAACTCTCCAATGCTGAAAGCAGCAGCTGTTAAGTCCATTCAAAGTGGATTTTCACAGTCAAAGCAATTAATTCCTCAAAGGTCAAGTGCCGGCAATGAGTCGATCAAGATACAGGCGAAAACACCAGCTTCCAAGGTTGTCTCGCCGCCTTCTGTTTCGGTTTCTCAAATGGCTTCAAGGTCCATATCTTACAAAGAAGTAGCTTTGGCTCCTCCTGGTACTGTTCTAAGGCAGTTGGTTGATACAGAGAATGTTAATGAATTAGAGGAGAAATTGCCGGAACCTCAAAACCGTGATTTCTCAAAAACATCAAAAAATGATGAAACCAACAATATTTCTGGTGAAGTGATTCAAAGCAAAGTAGCCGAACCGATTCCTAATACTGCCCCCGAGTCGGAAAGCCAAAACCAAGATAGCGAAGAGATGATGTCCTGTTCATCTACTGTGGAAAAGCCTGCAGAAACAAATGCTAGCAAGCTTTCCGCCGCAGCTGAACCGTTCAATCCGGGAAGTTCTTCCTCGACAAATGGTTTAAACTCAGTTGCAGTCACGAGCCTATATGATGTGAGAACAAGCCAAGGCGCTCTAGAGCCTTTGCTTCCTCCCGCAACAACAAGAATACCTTGTGGACCTCGGTCGCCTCTATATTACCGAACCAACAACTCTTTTCGAATGAAACATGGTTTGTTGAAATACCAAACTCCTATCATGGGAAGAAGTGGATTTGAAGCTGCAACAATGATGAATCCACACGCTCCTGAATTCGTTCCTCAAAGAGCTTGGCAAACAAACTCTGCAGATACAAATACAAAACTCCATACCGAAACCAATTCATCGCCAAAAACAAGCGAGGACGAACACGAGAAACCGGTCGACAGAACGACCTCTACAATTGAAAGCAACACGAAGAAAAGCATCTCTGGTTGCGAGAAGTCCGAGCTTGCAAGGCAGATACTATTGAGCTTCATTGTGAAATCAGTACAAAACAACACAGATTCAAGCATTGATGAACCTGCAAGTAAAGAGAAGTTCAAACCTTCAGAAAACTCATCAGATGCAATAGCCAACGACAGTGCCATAATCAAGATCCTATATGGAAATGAAGGGCAGATACAACAGTCGGGCGATAGCCGAACAGAAAAGGGCGATGATGTAAATAAGAGTAAAGCTGGGGACAACGAAGGATTTGTAATTGTTAATAAGAAAAGGAGAAACAAACAGCAATTCACAAATGGGGTGGCTGGTCTATACAACCAGCATTCAATCTGTGCTTCTGTTCGTTGAGAGATTATCATTGTGAGTTCGAATCTGGAAAAAAAGGATGCAATTTTAGGCGAGAATAAAAACTGCGAATTCGAGGAAACGAATATGAATATGAAATGTAAGTTGTTTCGTCTTTTAATTTTGGTTCTGCTGATTTTCTTGCTAGTTGCAACCACGCTTATGATCAATAATCTTTGTAAAAGTTCTTCCTGTTCTTCATGTTAGTTTTGTTCATTATCATTGAATTTTCTTATATCAATAAAAAGGTAAATTCAATAAGTTTAAACTCTCTCCTTTAAACCCTTTTGGATTACATTTCGATCATTGTTTCTCTAAGAATGGGAATGCTTATGGGAGAATAAAAATATGGAGAAAATACGAGTAGGATGATTAATGAGAGGGTTATTATCTATTTTTGAGATGAAAGAAATGATTATGGAGAAAAGAATTATCTATATTTAAGAGGTAGAGAATCATAACAAAAAACGTAATCATGAATATGTAAAAAATGAAAAGTGATTAACGAGAGAATGAAAAGTTGTTACGTGGAATAAAATAAATTAATAGTAATAATATTGATTATGTGGGGAATGACAGTAGGTGGTTCGAACATTGGTAAGAGAATTATCTTTTCAAATACAATGATCCTTTTGATAATCTTGATACTTTTGATAATCTGACATGTCAGTTAAATTCATTGAAGACATTTGAACTTGAAGGAACAAATGTGTGTAGTGTTTAGTTTTGTCGGATAAAGCAACTACTTAGTATCGGTACTTGTAAAGACCATGTCGCCATTAAAATCAAACGGTTACTGGGTTAATAAATTTCACATATCCTTATTTAACCGGTCATAAGAATTATATAAGGAAAGACATATTTTGTTGATAAAGTGAGCTTCCTAACTTTTAATTGACATGAAAATTACTGTCTCCTTTCACTTCATCATTTTTTTAAGTGCAAACTCTATTACTACTCTAAATAAGTGAGAATGAAATATCGATTATCAAGATCGAATCCGTGATCATGGTATTGAACTAAATTACTATCAAATAATGAAATCAACACACCACTAACCTGTGATCGTGGTGTTGAATTGAACTACTTTGTAAGAATGGTATTATATGAAGAATTGCATATAACAATTAAGAATAAAGAAAAGCCATACAAAAAAGACACATATTTATGTCTTTAGGTTGTATTAGAGTTATGTCTATGGACAAAATAAAATGGTTAAAATTAACCATTTTATTTTGAAGAATGTGAAAATATAAAATCTTTAGTAAAGAGAATATAGATTTGAAATAAGTTAATGTAATGCACCACTCAAAATTTTAATACATTGACCAAAACTACATAAAATCTTAATACAAAATTATAAAACATAATTATCTTATTTTTTAAGTTTAAAGATTATGGTTCTATTCTTTGGTGGGCAATTGGTATTTGACCCCTCCCCACCCCACTTTGTACTAAAAAAACATTTCATAGTTTTTCCCAAATAAAAATTCTATAAATCCCCACTTACAAAAATCACTATTAATAACAACATTTAATTTAATTCATATAATTTAACACAGAGAGACATAAAATCAAGAAGAAAGAGGAAACAAGGCCAAAAGCTGTGGCGGGTCGGATCCTCCCGGAGTACTAATCGGGTTCGGGTGCAAATAAAATCCTTTTCCGGCGATCGCTTTTTCTTCCTCTTCGCACGGACTCGCACGTGCCGAGAAATCCAACGTGGACACCGGCGACGCCATTCCGATTCCGGTCCATCTAGCTCCGGCCGCCGCGTTTCCGCCGCCGTTCAATTCCAGTTCCAGCTTCTTGCTACTCCGCCGCCGGTCCTGCAGCCGAACCGACGCCGGTGGGCCGGCCGGAGCTCCGGTCAGCTTCTGAACTATTGCCCGGAAAGTCGAAGGGTCGGCCTCGACGAACGTCGTGGTGGAGGAGTACACGGCGGCGCTGGTGGTGGCCATTTTGGGGAAGAGGTTTTTGAAAAACAGAGAGAATTTGTGAAGGAAAGGGGGAGACTGATTTGTGGGGTTTTATTGTGTAAATAAAGATAAATTTCGGGGGTTTGGAGGTTGAAAAAGTTTTTTGTTTTTGGTCCAGAGTTAAGTGATTAATGAAATGGGAATGAACTTGCAATGAAGCTTCTTAAATTGAATGGAAAATGACAAAAAAGGAAAAGTAAATGAGGAAAAAGAAAAAGGTTTTATAACAAAGTCAATGAGGAAATTAGTGGATGATCTTTAGTTTGGTTGTTTGTCATTTCTCTTTGCTTGCAAGTTGCACTTTTGGAAATTCATAATCAATTTGGCTTTCTCATAACACAAGTGATTAGCTCTAATCTTGTTTTTATTTGTAAGTTGTGTTTGTTTGAGGTAATTAACTTCTAACAATTAAGAAAACTGTTTTTTTAGTGTAAGTTGAGAGAAGATGGATTACAAATACTGATTTCAGTGATCGAATTCGTAACCGTAGAGTGAAAAATAATCAATTGTACCACCGACCCATTCGGTATAAACTGTTTTATTTAGAAGATAAGAATTATAATAATAATAATAATAATCAAAGGAGACAATAATTTTAAAAGAACAAACAATGCAATATTATAAAATTTTAATACAATATATGACACAAAATACATAAAAGTTTAATACTAAAATATAAAATTGAATTATATATTTCGAGTACGTTTTAAAGACGTTACTAATATGAAACTCAATTATATATTTCTAGGACGTTTTAAAGACGGTGCTCTCGAAGCTTATCGTTTGAAAAATTGTAATGCAATATAGTTCTCCACCTTTCAACTATTTAATACACTAGGGGGTGTTTGTTTGACGTATTTAGATAGAATTTAGGTTAAGGAGTTATATTAAGTAGTTAAAAATTGAGAGCTGTGCCAAAAACTCGTTTGGATGTAATTTTTGTATAGAAAAATTAAAGTCAAAATCTTGTCTCAATATAGATTTAAAGTTAGTAGTTATTTTTAGTTGTTAAAAAAGAAATGATTAAAAATGAATGGTTAAAAATTGAGTTATTTTAATTGATTTGAAATGAATGATTAAAAATGAGTGCTTAGAAATGAGTGTTATTTTTAAAAATAAAAATGATGAAGTTAGTAAAAACTCGTTTGGATGTAGGTTTTTTAGAAAAAGTTAATAAATCTAAAAACTAAATCCTACCTAAATATGTCAAACAAACCGCCCTAAAGTTTCCCTCGAACCTATTTTTATCATGCCTCTTATTTACCGTATCTAAACTTGCCCTCGAGCTGATTTAATAAGTCGTTTGTATTTATATAGTACTAATGTGGTTCTAATGAAGTTCATGCTACTTTAAACATTGTTTAATGGGTTTAAATATATTTGCTGAGTTAATGATAAATATTTTTGTAAAGTTATCATTGATGACTCTACTGATGTTGACCCTTCAAATTTGTTGTCGTTAAGAGATGGTGTGATGGTTGAATGCTTAATTTTTAAAGATATATGTTCTCTTTGAATTTAAGATTCACTAATGACATTAATTTGTAGACACTTCTTATATCTTTATTCTTTCGATGTCTCTTAATACCCGACCTAATAAAATTCTGATTTCTCGATTTTGAAAAAATAAATAAATATTTTTGTGATAATCTTTTTCTCCTCCCGAAACGAATTAATTAAAGGTGTAGACTTTAGTGGACATAATGAAATGAGCAAGTAGAAAAAAGTGACATTGAAAATTAAATGAGTGTTGGTGAATTTGAAATTTTGAGTTGGACTTTGCATTGAAAAGGACAAGTGGGATGAAGAGGTCAACTTGGGACAACTTAACAAGTCAACGATAGTATTTTTATTTTATAAAGATGGGTCTAAAATTTAAAGCATTTGTGGTATTTTTCTTTCTAGAATGAAAAGGTAAAAAAGAATAGACACTAACACTTAATTTTATGCCATCCAAAATATAGTTCAATGTAGATGTGATATATATTGGTTAAGTTTTCCTAAATTTTAAGTTAAATTGAGAACTAAACCGTTCTAATTGGTTCAACAAAAAGAGAAATCAAATCAATATTTGATCAATAACAAAATTATTGATTTGATTTTTCTTTAGTTCGATTCCTCTATTATATGTTTATCAATTTTTCTTTTGTTTTCTATTTTACTTCCCAACCTTATTTAAACGTTTTTTGCTTCAAAATTTCTCAAAATTTATAATTTAATTAAACAAAAATAATTATTCATTAAAATAAAAATGATGATAATTAGCAACTAAGAAGTAAAACTAATATATAAAAAGAAAATTTAAAATAAAGGAACGATTTTGTTCAGTTTAGTCGTTTTTTTGTTATTACTAACACCTCTAGTTTAATGAGTTAAAACGTATGAAATTTGTTGGAGATAGCAAATTTTAATATTCCTATTTTGACGTATGAAATATTTTTATTTTGATTGTTTTCGATCCATTTCATTTGATTGTTTTCATTTAGTTTAACTAGATTGAAGCCATTCATGTAACTTGATTGAATAACTTTTTGTCATATTAGATTTTTTTTTTTTCTAAAATGATAGACACAATTTTTTTTCCCTTTTTTATTTTACTATTCATGAAAAATCTCTTAAAAAACATATATCAATGCTTAAATTTGCATTTCTCCATGCCAACAAGAATAGTAATTCATATTATTAAATATATAAATCAAAGATTTGTACATCAAGAGACTCTAGATAAGGTTAGAGTTGAAATTCGGGTATCAATTTACTACTCTGTCCTCCAAAATTGAAATAGAAAAATACCATTATCCTCATATAATACATGAATTCCACATCTTACTTATATAGAGAGTTCGAAAGAAAAAAAAAATTGAATTTCCAATATATCATTACTACATTTCTTACGTCTACTCAGCTCATACTATTTATGACATACACATATTTTACATTATGCTCAAAAGAAACACATTATGGTGTAAAATAAGAATAAAAAATAAAAAAAATTCCACAACATTTTTAATGAAACACTTTTGTTTCGAGTAAGATTGGTGGAAACTTTCAAGATCCCATTATTTTTTGTTTGTGGTTGCGTGAAGGGAACAATAAACTTTTTGAAATTTGACAAATTTAAAGTAAAGCCATATAGACCCTTTTTCAACCTTCACATGACTTGGACTTTCTTTGCTTTACTTCTTCTTTTCTTCTTCCTTTTTTGCTTTTGAAATTTTGATGCATTGGATTTTCCTTCGTCAACCCTTTTACACTTTTTCAATGGAAAATTACTTCAAGTTTGTTTTCAATGTCCAATTGTTTTGCTCAAATTAACCTACTTCAACTTATTTATCGAATGGATTAACAACCACAAAATCTATGGTTCGGGTCTCCCAACTCAATTCTACTAAAAAAACCAATTGTTTCCATTTTTTTCATACTCTTGTTTCCTTTTGTTATCTTCTATTTTTTTTTTCCTCTAACTCAATTATACTTCCATTACTTTTTCTTTTTTTTGTAAAATTATACTCCATTACTTGGTATAACTTATATAAAAAAATTTAGTATATTAAATATTGTGGTTATTTAGTTTTTTAATTTCAAAAAGTTAAAAATGGAAGTTTTCAAAGAATATTCACATTGTGACTTTTTTATCTTTTGATGCAGTGACCTATTGATTTAAATATTAATAATGGGAGACTTGAGTATTCTTTTTTTATTATTATTATTGGTGAGTGTTCGAGTTAACTTAGGCGTACTTTAACTATTAAGTAGTATTTAGCCAAATTAAGATATGATGAACATAGAATTATTATGTAACGAACTAGCCAGTAAAATTCTACAACAGTTTGAATTTTTCACACATCAAGTTGTTAGGGTCCATTCCAAATGAATTCCTTAGTCTTAAATAAATTTTGAGTAGAACTATTCTTTCTAGATTTGTTGGACTCCTTTATCATACAATAAGTTGTCACTTCCATAATCAAACTCTTTATCATATCCTAAGAACAGTTAATCCTCATTTTGTGGATCATATATCAAACTCAAAAAGAACATGACTCTTCATTGATTTAGAAGCATTTAGAAGCAATTCCCAAAAAAAAAAAAGAAAAAAAAGCATTTAGAAGCATTCTATTCAAGTTTTGTTGCCTCCTACACATCATAACTTTATTGAGATTTATAGCAGTACTTCACATCAAATCATCAATGGCAACAAACATAAGTTTATTTTGTTAGATTGTTGTTTAGTGTTTGCAAGTGGATATAAAATGTATTTTTCTGCTCATGTACCATACCTCAAAATGTAGTATATGGTCCCGGTTGGATTAGATTTTTTTTTTAATCTAACCCAAATTTTCAGGTTAATCTCACTATGTCAACTCATTTAATCCTATATATTATAGCAATTCAATCCAACCCAACTTAAATATATTTGAGTTAGGTCACGATATTTGGTTGTTTACTTTCTTTTTGTTCTTTATAGCTCAACTAATAGTTCATAAATTTGGAGAATAAAAAGTTAAATGGCATGATACTAGAATCACCATCTTCTTAGTGCATCCTCTTACCAACATGCTAAAAATTTATCTGATTAATTACTCTTATGCATACATAATAACCAACCCAAAAACACAACTCTTACGGTTTGGATTGGATACTCTAGATTATTCGGGTTGTCAATTTTTTGTACACCCCAAGTATTCAACTAAGAAAGTTATTTTTTTTTCTTTGTTGTTTGTTTACTTAACTAGGATGATGGAATTATACAATTGCAGTCACTTGTCTTCTTCAGATGCAAAAAGTAGTTAAAATAAGTGAATTTCTAGTCAATTTTAAATTGCTTTAAGCTAATAATTTAAATACATGATCACCTTCAGGCATTGAAAGCAATTTGAACACACAATCATCACATATGAGAACTTGGATACAATAGTAGTAAAAAATTATTCCACTGTATTATTCACTCAATTTAAATTTATTAGGAGTCACTACATAACTCATGAACTTGTAAAAAAACAATCATACAAGAAAAGAAGAGAAAATAAAATTTACTATAAATAGTTGAAGATGAGGCATCAAAGAGAAAGATCAGCCAAATCAAAGGTTCTTGAAACAGCTTTGCACCATGATTCCACCTTCTTCTTCCTCAACTCATCTTCTAATTTAGGATGGAAAGTGGTTGCACTTTTAACCCTTTCTCCTGAGTCAAAAATCTCATCCTTAGTCCAAACTCCAACTGCTAATCCTGCTGCATACGCTGCTCCAAGTGCTGTCGTCTCGATGTCAGCTGGTCTCACCACGGAACTTCCCAACAAGTCCGCCTACACAAATTTATGATTGGTCGAAATTTTTCAGTCAGCAATGATCGCAACCAATATTTAACGACAATAAAGATGAGGAAAAACTAATTCAATAGAGAAATCTCAAACCTGAATTTGCATTAAGAGATTGTTGACAGTAGCACCACCATCCACTCTAAGCAAGAATTCCCCTTTCTCATTCTTTGCCTCGCCCTTCTCTCCCGCATCTTTGTGCATCGAATCCAACACGTCTTTCACTTGAAAACACATGCTCTCAAGCACGGCACGAGCAATGTGAGCCTTGCTTGTGAACCTTGTGATCCCAATACAGACTCCGCGAGCATCGTCACGCCACCACGGAGCAAATAGCCCATTGAAGGCAGGTACAAAGTAAACCCCACCAGTGGAGTTGACCTCGGATGCCAATTCTTCGATCTCTTTCGCACTGCTGATAATTCCGAGACCATCTCGAAGCCACTGAACTGCAGCTCCAGCAATGGCAATAGAGCCTTCGAGCGCATAATTAGTTGGAGCATCCTGGCCAAGCTTGAATGCCAAAGTGGTTAGAAGGCCGTGCTTAGACTGAACAACTTCTTCCCCTGTGTTGAGAAGTATAAAAGCACCTGTTCCATAAGTGCTTTTAGCTTCACCTTTCCTACAAGCTTGACCAAGCATTGCAGCATGTTGGTCGCCTAAACAACCTGAAATCGGAACGCCGGTAATTGGCCAACCTTGGCCAATTTTCCCAATGACTTCAGAGTTGCTAACAATCTTAGGCAAGATTTGTGCTGGTATTCCTAGTGTTTCCAACGTAGGTTTGTCCCAGGCAAGCGTCTTGAGGTTCATCAACATTGTTCGCGATGCATTCGAAACGTCGGTCACGTGTAATCCTCCATTGACACCGCCGGTTAAGTTCCATATCAACCAAGTGTCTATAGTTCCAAATAAAGCATCTCCCTTCTTTATACTTTCCCTTACATCCTCCACGTTTTCCATCAGCCAAACCAACTTTACTGCACTGAAATAGGTGCTTATGGGCAGACCACAAGTTTCCACAAAATGAGTTCTCCCGCCAGATAATTCCTTCTCCAATTTTCTACCATATCAAAAAAAAAAAAAGGAACTCAAAAATACAACCTCCTAAATCCATAGACGTTCTTATGAATAATCAAAACAATGGAGAATTAAAATCACGAAACAAAGAACACGGTAATTTACGTGGTTTAATGAACTTCTTTTGTAATTCCTTAGATAAGGGTTCAAAGGAAACGAGACCGAAACATTATAATAACTATGTCCACAGGTAGAAGTAGAAGAGAGAAATAGTTTTATTTAAAAAATAAGAATACAAATGTGAGACAAAGATCTCCCACTCGCTGACTGAGTGGCGAGATCCTAACTAAGTAATCATATCCCAACATAGTTCAAAGCATTATCATATCCCAACATAGTTCAAAGCATTCCAATGGATGTAGTTCAAGAAACACAAAATCCCATTTCTTAAGTACACGTTTTTTTTATGAGCCGAAACTTGGAGCTTTAGCTCTTCTAAACCCGAAGCCCATTTATAAATTGTGGCACTCAGATCCAAAGTAGGATCGGAAACGAAATTTGGGGTTTCCTAGGAAATTAATACCCATAACCACCTCGAACCTTTGAGGGGACAACACCCTCAAAGCCCAGACGCTTGCCACACCTGGGGGACTTCTTAAATACAGTTAAAAGAAGAAGAAACAAGAAGTTCGCAACCAGAACAACGAAACTCACTACCAAATTAAACAATCTTACGGCAAATAGTAATCATAAAAAACTCAAAATAAAAAGAAAACAAAGAAATAGCCTCAATCCGTGCAATGACAATCCAACAGAGTTCTAATGAAATTATATAAACCAAATAACATCACAAGCAAAACAGGGGAAAAAACATGGTACCTGCAAATAGAACTAGTACGAGCATCCATCCAAACAATGGCATTATGAAGAGGAGAGCCAGTAGTTTTGCTCCAAACAAGACTCGTCTCTCGTTGATTAGTCAAACCAATCGCCTTCAATCCATTATCCACATTATAACCCGCCGCCGTGGCCTTATCTAAAGCTTTCGCCATACAAACCTTCACACTCTCCAAAATTTCCACCGGATTATGCTCCACCCATCTACAGAAACACACACAACCTAAATCAAATCATCCTCAAAAGCCAGTAAGCAAAGGAACGGACACGTGTCCGACACACCATTTTACTTGTATTTATTTTTATATTACCTTATAAAAGAAATTGTATTGTATGAACTCTTCTAATAAAATAATTAGAAACGTAGTCAAATTTGAAAGTTTTTCAATCCATAGTTAATAATACCTTTATTCATTAATACCCTATTATGTATTATAAATACCAATAATTATATTAGTTAATTTTTTGTAAAAGGGATCATTTTTCTAGATTTGACTTATTCTCCTAATTTTCTCTTTTTTCAATAATTAGACACACCTCGAACACACCTTAGACATATCTTGTAAACATGTGTGATCTTTAAGCCAAAAATCCAACTATTTTCCCCTCTTCACGAGGAAAATCCTTTTTCATCTTCTAAAATACTCCGTTGTCGCCACCTCCCACACGACATAGGACGTGTCTAACCGATGTTCATTCTAATTAACTTGACATTATATGGTTTTTAGTAGAGTACATTTAGTATGATATGCTAAATTTATATATCTACTAAAAAAAATTTAACCTATCCTCGATCTATCAGTGTTCTAAGGTATCTCTTCCGTGTCCCGTGTCCCGTGTCCGTGCTTCATAGCTCAAAAGTAATAACAGAGATAAGAAGATGAACTCACCCGGCTTGAGGGTAGAACTGAGTGAACTCGACCTGGTGAGATCCAATCGGCCGAGAACTACGATCGTAGATGATGAATCTGGTACTGGTGGTTCCTTGATCGATTGAACCAACGAAAACATCCTCAGACTTCGCCATTGAATTCGATTCTTCTTCTTGTTCTTCGGTTCTCTGATTTCAATTCGATTTCTTCGATTTGAGAGAAAGTGAGAACGTGATTATGAACCCTAAGTTGCGAGCGATGAAAATACGACTTTCAACTCCTGATTTTTGGGGATTTTTCCTCTTTTTTTTTTGGAAATCGGTGATTTTGATAAGATTATAATGAAGAAGGTAACGTTGAATTATTCAAACAATGAGGAATAGGATAAGTTTTCCAACTCAGCAATCTAATTTTTATAACTATTCCGTAATTTTCATTTATTTATATTATGAATAAAAATAAAAATTTTATTATTTTTTTAATAAATGAAAATAAAAGTTTTGTTGTTAGTAGCCAAATTGAGTATTACTATTTCAATTATAACAACTTTTTAGAAATATTTTTTGATCAAATGTTTTAATTTTTATTATCTTTAATCAACTTTTATCAATTATTTTCCATCGATTCAACTTCACTTGTTTTGAATTATGAATTCCGTGATCATTCAATTTAAATTAATTAATTGTATATATTTTTATTGTATTTGATTTTTTTTTTTTAGATTGATATATTTTTTTCCTTTTTTAATTCATAGACAAACTTCAAAATAAAATTAAGAAAATTTTTCATGAATAATAAATAATTTATGAATGTTAGAATTTAAAAAATATATATATATAATACATTTTGAGAATAACTTTCTACACAGATATGATTCATAAATCATATCCAAAACAAACAAAGTTGAAATATTTGTTAGTTTGAATTATTATTAAAATTTGTCAAAATCGAAATATGAAGGCTAAAATTTGATGCCTACGGGAAATTTTCGGGAAAACAAATATATATATATAAATTTATTTATTTATTTGCAGTAGTTATTCCATTCTATTTTATCTATTTTTGGAAAATTACATGAAGTGCCGAGATTCCTCGGCAGTTGGAATGGGGTTTTGGCATTATCTATAGAAATTTTAAATACATTTATTTCCTCGAGATTTGCAAACAGATAGATAAAATTGATTAATTAATCATTAAAATAATTTAATAATAAGTTTTTTTTTTTGAGAAAAAAAGGGAAAATAAGTTTATAACATAAAATAAAGTATTTATATCCTAATTTATATCTTTGTTTTTCTTAGGGTACATATAAGGAACCAACAAACTCTAAATAAATGGCATTGTTGATAAATACTAATTTTTTAGATTAAATTTATGACAATAAAATTAAATTAAATTACCATCAAATGAAATATTAAATTACTAACCTTTTTTATCCTAATTTATATTTTTGTAGCCTAACTTTTTATTTACAAATTTCGATCTCTTAATGATACAATATTTTATCATTAAAAAAATCAAAATAACAAATAAAATCATACTAAATAAAATACAAAAAAAAGTAATAAAATCCTCTTTTAACATCAATATAAACGAATTCTTAACTTAATAACTTTTATCAACAAAATTGACATGATATACAATGTGATAATTAATAAAATACCAATATTTCATCCAAAAGTTACAAATCTCTTATCCTAAACAGTGTTGAATTTATAATTAAATTTTAGGGGATTATTAAATCTGAAAAGTGTCTTAATTATAAATAATTTTAGGAGATTATTCAGTTAATCCAAAAAATGTAAAAGGAAAACCCTTTTAGGAGATTATTAAATTTAAAAAATGTCCCAATTATAAACATTTTGGATATTCATTTAATCTCATAAATGTAAAATTATGAAAAATACTTTTAGGAGATTATTAAATCTTGTCCTAATTAAAAACATTTTTAAGGAAATTAACAGTTAATTCCAAAAATGTAGAAATATATATATAATCCTAATATATTAATTTAATTGAGAGAATTAAGTAGTTAAGAGATGATGAGTTGGGTTCATAATAACTACCTATCTATATCTTAAATAAAAAAAATAAAAATAAAAACTTTTCAAAAAAAAAAAACTTTTCAAATATATATATATATATATATATATATATATATATATATATCTCCTAAAAAAATCACCTACCTATATATTTTTTTTATATAAATTTATATAAAATCAAAATAGTTTAAAGTCAACTAGTATATTCCACGACAATAATTGAAATGTTCATAATCAATCAACACTAAAAAATATAAAATAAAATCAATAACCTTGTAATTAATAATAATAATAATAATAAGCTTGCACTCTCTAGATATTGCAAAATATATATAATTAACATATATTTCGATAGAAGTCAAAAACTCAAATTTCACAGATTTCAAAAAAAAAAAAAAACTCAAATTTCAACATGTATTGTAATAATTTTTTTAAAAAAAAGAAGGATAAAGAACAAAGATGTGGTAAATACAATCTAAAAAGAAAAATGGTAAATAACAATGAAAAGGTTGTTTTAAAAAACTTGGAAGAAGTTAGCTAAAGTCGCTTTCTTTTTTTTTACATATGGGAGAAAGGTGACATTAAACTTTGTTATCAAATAAATTAGATTCAAATATCAATTTTTAGAATTGAATTTGTGATGTTGGTGTTGAACTTATTTACAATTAAATAATAACATTATTCCGTTGCTGATTCATTTGGTAGTTAGCTTTTTTTAACAAAGATAATCACGCCCGTCCCAAAGTCAGGCAGCGAAGACATCGAAAGAGTAATTTCACATGTGGGTCTCGAACCCGAGACCTTAAAGGGAGCATACCCTTAAAGTCCAAGTCTTCAATCACTGCGTCATTCCTTAGAAACACCCATTCCGTAGATAGCTAAAACGCTCAACTGTAGGAATGTTCGTATTTTTCTCGATTTTGATGTTTATTATTATTATTATTATTTTAAAGATGTTAACAAGGGAAACAACGGAAAAGAACCCAATAATTTATTTTTAAAAAAAAATATTGTGTTATTTTCGAGAAAGAGAAATTTATATAGAAAGCGTGGAAAGAACGAGATTTAAATTTGACGGAAAATACAACACCTTTAAGAAAAATAATAAAATAAAAGACATCATGCTTACGTCATAAAAAAATATAAATTTGGCATTGGAAATATCTTTATCCAAAACGACTTCGTAAAGTTTTATCTTCCACGTGGCTTCCAGGTATTTGTTGACTTCATTGACTTTGACTTTGAATGCTCATTAACTTTTTTTATTGGTTGGTCCAGTCCCATGTCCATGCTTACAACAGTAGATTCAGTTTTCTTGTAATAAAAAAATTAGTGGTTAAAAAAATACATTATTTGTGTAAGTTCGAGTCAACTTATATACATTTCAATTACTTTTAAGTAGGTAGTCACCATACATGTATTGAATTAGTACCCTTTTGACTTCTAAGTCAATTCGAATGGTGATCACGCACGCTAAATTAATTTTATATAGGTTTAATTTACATTAAAATGTTGTAGGATTATGGAATATGTTAAGGAATAATAAGATGCATACAAGTTGGCTCGAACAATCATGTGTGTGTGTGTGTGTATATATATATATATATAAATGGTTATTATTTTAGTTTTGTATTTTGAATTTTATTTCATTTTAATCATTAAATATACAATTATTCAATTTAATTCATGTATTTAAAATAAACAAAAAGAAAATTTAATTACTATGTCCAAATTATGTAAACGATTCAAACTCCTCTTATAGAGATCAAATTGAAATGAACTTGTTACTTTGTGAATATACACATCATGTATTTTAACCCTAATGGTGAGTTTTGATGAACCTTAGGTTAGTTATAAGGTTAAGTTAATTAACCATTTGACTGTGTAATAGAGCTATATATAAAGTTTCATGGGTCTCCTTCAACCTAGCCACCAAATTATGAGCTCTTGAATACCCTACAATGGCAATTATGAGTGAGAGTGTTCTCACATTCTGGATAGGGGAGTAGGCTAGTCCGAACCACTTTAAATCTAGTGTGTTATCTCTTCTCTTTATCTTTCTTTTATTTGTGCATGATTTCATCTCTATTTGGTTTGATTTTGGTTTAGATCTAAATTTTCACTTTGATTTGGAGTAGATTTGAAAATTTGGTCTAACAATTGGTATTAGAGCTTTCTGGTTTAAGATCCTGCAGTTTTTTGGTATCTTGCTACTCTTTGCATTTGAACTTCTTTGCTGTGAAAATTTGTTCTAAATCTATTGCTATTCTTAAATTTAGAGTTGCATTTCTCATGAAGTTTTGTTTCACCTGCTTCATTTATGATCATCTTCTTCCGATTGTGAGAGTTTTGTTGAATCGTGTTTCTGTATCTTCAAATATTTGGGTTATAGATCCATTATTTGAGTTGGGTATGGACTTATTTGTAATCGAAACATAATTGAAGTGCGGAAGATTGTAGCCGATTTTGATTTTGGCAATTGAAATCGATTAATCGATTTATTTTGGACTCTTTAATTAGCGCTCAGCGGCAATTTGCTATTTGAGGAGATTCGGTGTTTTGATTTTGCAACGACGTTCTGTTTAGTTAACAATTTTCGACATTTCTGTATTGGCAATTCAGAATTGAATAATTTGTGGCTTATTTGCTTAATTGAGATCGATTGAATTGATTTGATTTTGTAAGTACTTGAATTTTGGCAATTGGTTGAAATTATTGAAATCATTTTAAATTGGAATTTCAAGTAGTAGCCTCTATGAGATCAAGCGGCGAAATTCAATTGAATTTTTGGGAATTTCAAGCGGTGGCCTCTGTGAGACTGATAAATATGGATTGGCTTTGTGATAATGTTTTGGGTAAATTCTGTTTTGATGGATTCGTCTTTTGATATTGTTTTTGAATTGGTGGCTTGTTAAGAATTTTTCCTGATTGTGATCTGATTTTCCCTGAGTTTTGATAATTTTGATAAGATGCCAGCTACATTTGTACTTGAAAATTTTTAATGGGAATGGGGATTTTAGTTTATGGGATAGGAAAATGTGAGCTCATTTGTGCAACAAAGGTTGCAAAAGCCTTAGATGATCCTTATAAGGATTTGGATGAAAACATTGACGAATTCAATAAAATTTGTGGTGACCTGGCCAATTCTGAAGAAGAGAATTTAGATGGTGAAAACCAAGTTATGATCATCCTCGTTTTGTTACCCAAAAAATACAAAGATTTGAAATCAATCATTAAGTACGGCAGAGATTCGTTAGCCCTAGAAATAGTTCTTGACTCTTTGAGATATAGGGATTTGGAGATGAAATTTGAGGAGAAGGATTCTAAAAATTCTGATAATTTTGAAAATTCTCACATTTTGAAAATTTGAAAATTATGAAATTTGGCAAAGTAAATTTAGAAAATAACCATTAGTTTGAGATTAAGGAGTAGATTTTGTTTGGTTTAGCATTGATGCTAAAAATTGTGAGAGATTCGTTCCAGGTTTTTTGCGAAACCTTATCTCGTTAGGATCTTTGAATGTTGTTAGTTATGACTACTCATCTCGAATTGATAAAATTAAGACGTCTAGAGAGCTTATAAATGGTTTATATATTCTATAAGATAAAGCTTTCCAAAGCTAGATGGTTGTAGTTTATGATGAGATTCTTGAGACTCCACAAGAATATTGGACAGGTTCTCTACCCAAGATTAGTCCATTTATTGTCGAGTAGATGAGTTATGATATTGACCTACTTTGTAGAAATTTGTCTGCTGCTTCTGCTTTTGACTTTGAAAATTCTTCAGTTCAGCATTCAGTGCATGTCAGTAACATTGTACGTTCTGATCCTATCTTTGTTGCTCCTGAACCTCAGGATGTTCTTGTTGGTTTAAAGGGTTACGTTCAGTTGTTCAATAGGGAGTTGGCTTGTTTGTTGGATTTCGTTTTGGACATTTGTAGTGAGACCTGAAATTTGTTTGTTTATTGTATGCTATTGCTGGTTTGTGATTAAGTCCGATCTAGAGGGTATTGTATACTCTCGTTTTGATGCAGATTTGTTTGCTTTTGGTTACATACATGAAGAAGGGATAGATGTTCTTTCTCCATTTGTGTTCTTGTATGTATCCTCGTTGTTGTGCTTTTATTGCATTGGTCAGTTTTGGTTGCAGTTTTATGAGCATTTTATCTCTTTCATGATCTACTATTTTGTGAGAAATCTGTTTTGATTATGGCTTTTCAAGAGCTCGTTTTGCTCATTCTGTTTTTAGCGAGGCTATTAGTGTAAGTTGCATCATTATACTTTTGTCATTTGTAGATGATTTTTTTGTTGCATCTGGTAGGTTTATTGTATAGAGTTTATAGATCTCTTAACTTGTTGCAGTTTGAAGATTTCTTGTTTTGTAAGTTGATATGGAAGAGGTTCATTTGGAGTATTTGTTTGTGCTTCTGTTTCTTGCCATTCTGATTAGCACAGTTTGTAGTTTGTTCAGTAGTTACATGGAAGTTCTAACATTTTGGGTGCAGCATTTTAGAACATTCAGGTTTGATGAGACTTTATCTTTGAGGGTATTTTGTTTTGCTGAATGTTTGATTCTGTTAAGTTTGGTCTGGCAGGACATTCTGACTTCTGTTTGTAAGCTGTTTATGTCGTTCGGAGAGGGTATTCCTCATTTGCTTTGTTTCCATGTTATTTGGCAACATTTTATTTGAAGTCTGTTATGATTTGTTTGTTTTCAAAGATTTTATTTTTTAGAACAGGTTCAGGTTGCTTTTGATGGATTTAGCTCATCGGCTTGCTGAAGTTCTGATTTCTGAGGTCTTGAAGACCATTCTAATTTGCTCGTGTCGAGCAAAGTTATGATCCAGTTTTGTCTAGAGTTTTGAAATTATGATGCCATTTATAATATGTACTTCAAGAGGGTATTTTGTTAATTTGTGAATTACACATCATGTATTTTAATCGTAATGGTGAATTTTGATGAACCTTGGGTTAGTTATGAGGTTAAGTTAATCAACCATTTGAATGTGTGTAATAGAGCTATATATAAAGCTTCATAGGTCTCCTTCAACCTTTAAGAGAGAAAATCCTAGCCACCAAATTATGAGCTCTTGAATACCCTACAATGACAATTATGAATGAAAGTGATCTTCTAATATTCTGAACAGTAAAGTAGGCTAAACCTGGTGTGCTATCTCTTCTTCTTATCCTTCTTTTATTTGTGTATGATTTCATCTTTATTTGGTTTGATTTTAGTTTAGATCTTTATTTACACTTTGATTTGGAGTAGATCTGGAAATTTGGTTTAACAGAGCTAATTGAAACTCTTACCAAAGTAAATTATATTTTCTTTTAATACAAACTATATGGATGAAACTTTTAAGGTTATAAAGATCAAATGACTAAACTTGTAGTTTAATATAAAATTCAAATTTGAATTATATATATAATAAATTATTATTAATCTTAACTTGAAAATGCATTAACTAAAAATTATTTTGTGTAACTTGGTAACTTAAGTGTGCCCCTAATCATTTCTCAACAAAAAAAAAAGAAAAAAAAGAAAAATAAAAGTGTCTTGCTAATGAAACAAGATTAGAAAAAGAGAACAAAAAAGTCATCATATATATTTTTTTAAGTAAAAAATATATATCATTATTGATCACTCTAACTATTAATGAAATATTGTAAAAAATAAAAATAAAAATGAATGAAATAGTTTTTATTTTATTATTATTATTATTATTTTTGTTATAAAGTTGAATGCAAACTTAACTAACTCGGAAACATTTGCACAACAAACATACAAGAACAAACAGTTAACAGATTCTAGTTACATAGTTCACAACAGATTGGCAGTTTAAACAATCAAACAAAAGTTTAGGGAATTAAAACAGTTGTACAGTTGGAACTACCTAAACTACCAACAAACAACACAAGACATCTATAAATAGATCACTCTATATCTAATCTTTGTAAGAAAAATCAGAGAATTCAAAAAGTGAGGCTTTGAGTGGATGCTTGTGAGAAGTGCTCTAAAGATGTATGTGTATGCTTGTGCATTATGTGATGTATTGTTGAAGAAAAGAAGTAATAAAAGTGTTGCCTACCTCTTGAGAGTGGATTAGACCTCGGTTGAACCACTATAATCCATAGTGTTATTTCTTCTTTCTCTTCTTCTTCTGCATCTATCTTACCTTTCCTCTTTTAGCATTACTGTTATGTGTGTGTTCGTCATAAAGAGAAACAAGTTACAAAAAGAAAATCGGGAAACAAAGAAAGAAGAACAACTGTGAATCTCAGAATCATTCTTATCGATTTCGTTAGAACAAGTAAGTTTCTTCTACTTCATTGCATCTCTGTCTAATGATCCATTACACAACATGCAAGCATCTCAGAAACAAAGAAATGGATGAACGAGCATTAACATTTTGGGAAGAGTAAAGGCACAAGAAGAAAAAGATCAATTCAAAGACATAGAGAAGCTGATTACCTTTCATTTTTCAAATCCATGATAGAGGAAACGAATCAACAAGGAAGAAACCCTAGCATAACAAGTTGCATTTGAGCAGAGCTTCGCTAGAGCTCTGAGCTCTCGGAGGAAGAGTGAAAATGAAGGAACAAAACTAGGGTTTTGTCTAGCTCATCTCTGAGCTATCGAATGAACCACGATCCAACCATACACGTGTAGAAACAAGGAGAGGTTAGTTTACTTGTCTCATGTAAAATCTTTCACGTGGTAGCCAAAATAGTACCATGACATTAATGTATATTTCTACTGCTAATAAGTTTTGGATTTGAATTTATCCCTTCTCATTAATAGTCGAACTTTTTTTTTTTTAGTATAAATTGGGAGAGGAGACCACAAACCCTACATAAAGAGCACTACTACTCTCAAATAATCTAGAGCAAATACCTATTTTCATAATCGAACGCATTACCTAATTAATAGTTGAACTAAAAAAGGAAAAAAGAAATCTTTCACCTACTTTTGACTAAAGTAGTGGTTCAAACTTTAAAATAAAGAACCTCTCACAATTTCTCCTCCTAACCAAGTTCATGACTTTCTTAAAGTTTTGTATTTAATATTTAGGTGGTTAGGAATTTTCAAATATATATATATATATAGGTGGTTAGGAATGAATATTATTTGAGTGGGTTGGAATATTTAGGAATGTATTATTTGCCCAGTGAAATTATTATTATTATTTGCAATATATGAGGCAAAGAAATCGTTTTTAAAACAAAAATAGTAGACATGCTTATTGAGGCCTTGCGTTCATTTTAATTGGATCGTCATAGAACATTTTAATTTTAACTTTTTTAAAGGCATTTTAATTTTAGCTTAGTTTTGGTTAAAGGTTATCTAAATCATTTCTAATATTAATAGATGGAAAGGTTGGAGAATTATTTTTGGAAAACTTACCAACTAGTTAAATGTAGAAAATAATTATAAATATGGTTACTTTAAAACGAATAACAAATGTAATTATGATATTAATGATTATTGTCACATACTTTTATAATACTGATATTAATTAATTTCTAAATACAATATTAATATATATTAATAAATATGAATACGAAGAATATGATAAAATATATATATATCAAAGGGATAATTAAGGGTATGTCTAAAATTAAGAAATTAATGAAAATAATGTCTACTTTTGTAGAGTTTAAATTTATGACTAAATTTTATTTTTGATTTAAAAATTATTAATTAGAGAAAATAAATTTGATTATTACAGTCCTCCCCATTGTGTGATTTTTTTTAGAAAAATTGAAAATTAAATATAGATGTTGTAACAATCAATGCACCAAGGCTTCAAACTTCTATTATAATCTAATATTTAATTTAATATTTTGAAGAAGAAAGACAATTTTTTAAGTTGAAGAAAAAGACTTTTTTTTTTTAATCGAAAAAAAAAGATATTGAGTATTAATAATTTAAGCTTTTAAATTTAGAGCCAACTTTATACCGTACATATTGAATGAATATAATATAAATAAATAAATAAGGATTGAATTTGAAGTACAAATATAAAATTAAAAAAAATTAGAAAAAGAAGAAGATGAATTTGGAGTACACACTTAGCAAGCTCATAGCATTGGTGATGACGGTTGCGAAGGGATGGTGTGTACCATCAACTATGTTGTGGGGATTGTGATGTTGAAGGAATGTAAAATAAAACAAATGAATTTGGAGTATACACGTGGCAAGTCATGCATTTGTATGATTATTGCACGAATGATAGTGCCTAACATTAGACCCCAACGAGATTGATTGTTTTTTTAAATTTTCGAAATTGAAAGAAGTTGAAGATTCATTCCAAATTATGAACCCTTACAAATGCTTGTTCGACCCTCAACTTCCACCGAATTGAAATCCTCGCGGGATCTGTTGCCACCCAAGATTTTATATATTTTTTTAATTGAAATGTGAATAGAGATATGATAAGAGTATTATATTTCCATTTTCCATTTTTAAAATTAAGGGATGAAACGATTCTATTTCATATGTTTTATTCCTACAATAAATCTCTCACCCCTCAAATTCTTTTTTTTTTTTTTTTTTTTTTTGAGATCAAACAAACTTTCATTAAATAAACAAACCAATAATACAAAAAAACAACCTCAAAAACTAAATTAGACTCGACCTACAATCCAAATTGGAATCGAACAGAAAAAAGAAAGAAAATTCTAACAAAGTAAAAAGTTCATCTTATAACAATCTCAAAAAATAAGAAGTAATAAAACTTAAAAGAAAAAAGATCTATAAGTTATCTTCAAAAAAAATATAAAAAAAAACTATCTTCAATACTTCCAAGATTGAATTTTGAAAAGTGACAGAATAATTCGCTCATCATAAGTTTCACTGAAATACACGACTCATCAAATTTGATTTAACCATACATTTAAAATTGAAAGACAAAAACTGACACTCTCTTCGATAGTAGTACCATTTCTCTATATTAAAAGTTTCATTTGGTCATACCCCTTTCATGAGAGGGAGGCCCATGGCCCATCGGCCCAAATCTCTCACTATTTGTAATGGGCTTGGCATTTGATTCATCCATTTGTATAATTGTGGTGTAATTACAAATCTAGTCATATTTGAAAGTATTCGTAAATCTATTTTTTATTTTAAATTCAATTAATAATATTTTTTTTATAATGCTGACTATACCCTTGTCCTCACGTTCTTTTTACCATTTTCCTTTTATCAAGCTGTCACGCGCCAACTTCAGCGGTTACGTTTTTTTTCCTTTTTTTTCTAATTGCGTTTCATTGAGCGTCTTGTGGTGGCTACGTGGCGTTTTATTACTTCTTTTTTTTTTTATAAATATTTTCCAGCAATTTTTTAAAAAATAAATCAATTACATTTAATTCCTTCTTTCAAAATTTCATCATTTTGATTGCTGGTAAAATTTCATGAATTTTTTACTTTTTTTTTTTTTTTTTTTATTTCCAGTAATTTTTTTTTAGATCCTCATTTTTACTTTATTCTTTTTTCTATCTGTCATTGAATGGATTTCAATTTTTTAGATTTCATACTCCAAATATCAAATTGTCTAAGATTGAAAAAAATTTAATGAATGGATTATTCTAACAAAATAATTACAAATGTAATCCAATTTGAAAATATTTGTATCTATACTTATAAATGTAGTTCAATATTGTATTATTAATACTCATTAATACAATGTCATGTATTATTAATACAGTATGAACTATTATAACAAAGTAATAACAAATGTAATCAAATTTGAAAATATTTGCATCTATAGGTACAAATACGGTTCAATATTGTATAATTAATGCACATTACTATAATATTATTTATTATTAATACAGTATTTTGTATTATTAGTACTGTATTATTAATACATATGACTATGATTGTTAATTCGATAATTATATGCAACTAAAAAATTATGATACTTATATATTTTAAATTTATTACTATATTACACAACTTAATTCATTTAATCGATGTCACGGAAATAACAATGATCTAGAAACTCATATTTATTTATCAATAGAGGATTGAATATTTTAGGTATTTTGGCAAAATCAACCCAACTATCTACATATAAACTATGTAACAACCTGAACAAAAATAAAAAATAAAATAATCTTTCAAAAAATTCCACAATTTAAGGAGATTTTTTAATGAGGTAATTTTGGGTCGAAGAATTTTAGACGGAAATTTGAAAAGTCTTACTATGCAGAGAGATTCAAAGGAGGGTATTTGTGTATTTTGCCTATAAAACAATTTTTTGATTTAAATGTGATTGATTAGTTTTGGTAAAATTTTAAAATATGAACATTTTTATAAAAACTTTCTCTATTTAATCTAATCTTCCAAAAAGCTCTTATTTATTTTATGATTATTTTCCAATATTACATGAAAAATAATATTTGCCTTTCTTTCTTAAAAAAAAAAAAGAAAAAAGAAAAAAAGAGAACTGTCTTCATCGTTAACATAAAAATAGCTTAACGAATATAATATATATACTTTCGGTCAACAATTAAGAAGTTTATGATCTCAAAAAAAAAAAAAAAAAAGTTAGAAGTTTATGAATTAAAAGAAGAAAGAAGAAAAAAGTAAAGAAGTTTGAAGTTAAAAGCTTTAACTAATGCAATGAGTCATAAACATGTTTTTATCATCGGCATTTCAACGATGTTTAACTTTAGTCATTGAGACAATAAAAACATTAGATACATAGCGAAATTTTACATGATGATTAATCTACGTTTAAATTTTAATATATTAATGAAATGATTATTTTAATTTTAGCATGAATTTTAAAAAATAAGTATAAAAGTAAATTCAAAAGACAAATAAGAAATTGTTGGGTTTTGAGAAATACTAGAAGTGAATTTTCCCACATAAAAAAGATGCAAGTTAGTAGTGTGCTCCAAACACTATAAAAGGAACATGATGTTTTGGATTCAAAACATTCTAGTCAGAAGTATTTTAAGCTTAGTGTATTGACTATAATTAAATTCCTTTTGTATTCTCTTGCGGAGAGTTAGAAAGGGTGAGAATAATATAAGTTTTAAAGAGAGAGAATGTTTATGTAATTGGAGTTGTGGAGAGAATCCTGTAACAATTTGTCACATTTCTATCTGTAATTATTTCTCAGGAAAATACTTGTGTTACTATAGGAACAACCTTGTACATTATTGAAATGAAAAAATATTTAATTTTGAAATGTAAGAACCAAATAGAAACTAGATCACGGATCTATGGATTAAAAATGTATTTTTTTTTCATAACCTAGTATCTAAAGGTTCATTTTTTTTTAATCTCATCAATGGTTTCATATTTTTATCTAATTGAGAATCCACCTTTTTTAGTACAATACATGAAGTGCAACCTTTTTTATCTTGGAATGATGACGGCGGTGGAGGGTTTGAACCTTCAAACCATAGAGGATGTACCAAATAATCTACGCAACAGATTTATTTAGGAAAAGAGTTCATTAACTCACTCCTGCTTGATCAAATTGTGAATCGATTACAAAAGAACTTACCATATTGTCTAAGTTAAATTACAAATTTAATATCTAAAGTCTACATGTTAGTACCCCATAACTGGTTTCACATTTTTATATACTTTGAAAGTCTTCCTTTATTTAATACTACAAAATAAGGTAGGGAAAATTTGAACCTCCACCCTCAATAAGTAATATATCAATTTACCAATAAATCTTGTTCAAATTATAAAAAAAAAAAACCAATAAATCATATTCATTATAGTGTAGAGAATCACATCTTTATCGTCAGTGGAACAATAGTTTTATTGTTCGATTGTAAACAAGTTCAACACCAGCGTCACAGGTTTGATCCCGAGAATCGGTATTTATCCATCCCCGATATGTATTCAAAAAAAAAAAAACATAATCCACATTTTATATATA
>JBBMKA010000002.1:4247798-4287295 GCA_037833695.1 Sechiopsis laciniata | reverse complement strand
GGCACGGCGATTTGCCATCGGCTTATTAGCAGAACAGTCATCGGAGGGGAAGGTGGGATGAGGTAAGAGAGATCAGGCGCTGGTGGGGAGAGGTGAGAGTGGAGAGCATCTTTGTACCTTTTTATCCGAAGGATGTCTCTATACCAGGAGACATCGTCAAACATCAACTGAAGTTTTCTCTTCCTCAATACCTTGTAGAAACTCATGACCTCGAGTTTGCGGGTCATTGATGGAATTATCACTAACAGTTCAATATCTATAGTTTATCTTGCCAATACATTATGTTAGAAACTATAGTAGAAAAATTGGAGTTTCCTTAAGAACTGTCTCATAGCAGACCCTTTTTGCAAACTATTCATGCACTAATCACTCATAAAAAGGTTTACTGACCCAGAAGCAGACCTGTTGGGTGAACTTCTGAATAACTGATCCTTTATAAGCTATTTGCTTATGAATTTAAATGTGTTAAGTATGAATGGTTTAGCCCCATTTGATTACCCTTTAGTTTTTGGAAATTAAGCTTATAAATACTTCCATCTGTAAGTTTCTTTGTTTTGATATCTACTTTTTACATAGTTTTCAAAATCTTTCAAGTTTTGAAAGCTAAAAAGAGTAGTTTTCGGAAACTTGTTTTCATTTGTAGAAAATGGGTAAGAATTCAAATCTTTTCCTAAGAAATATGAAAGAATCAGGGTAAAAAAGTTTAAAAAGTTGATGGGGAAACAAGTCCAATTTCCAGAAAAGAAACCTAAAAGCAAAATCTTAATTGCAAGACCTTGGAGTTTCATGCTTCTGGTTTCTTTTGTTACTTCTTTATTTTTACATTTTATTAGGCCAAATATTATCATCTCAGTGCAGCTTAGTATAGTTATAATAGATAGCATTGCAGATGGTTAATCACAATTTCAATCACCACCTAACTCCTAACCAATGATTTAACTGTAACTTGAAGCTTTGCATCCTCATCAAAAATTGTAAGGGGTGTTTGGGGCGAGGAGAATGAGAATGATTATGGTAAGGATGAGAATTAGGAGGAAAATATGAGAGAGAATGATTATTAGGGAGAACGATTATCTATGTTTGGGACGCAGAGAATGATTATGTAGAGAACCGTTGTTTGGAATGAAGAGAATAATTATGAGGAGAAAGAAAAGTAATTATGAGAAGAATAAAAAGTAGTTATAGAAAAATGAGATTTTGGGGGAATGATTCTTGGTGGCCCCAACGTGGGTGAGAGGTTCATTCTCCTCATAACCATTATTCTCCTTCCACCGATTACCCCGAAAATACATAATCTGACAGTGTGCTTAAACTGTTAAACTTCATGTAGCCTAACACTGATGGCTTCTTTACACAATTTTCTGCCCATATTTCTGCCCCAGTGTGCCTTATGGCTTCTTTTGTCTACTGTACGCTTTATTTTCTATCAATTAATTGATAAAAATCTCAATATGTTTCAGCTCTCCACCGTTTGAAATGTTTGGAGTTGTCAGACACTGATGTTGGAAGCAATGGTCTACGCCATCTATCTGGTTGGACATTAACACTATCTTGATAATATATAGTTTTTTTTTCAAGAAAAAAGAATTATTTGCCGAGAGTTATAAAAGAAGTATAAATTATTCATGGATATCTGTTATTTAATGTGTGACCACCCCACTTCAATTTGAATGAACCTAGTTAATCTTATGTTAATCAGTTTTTATTAATCTTGTACTCTATATTTATATATACGAACTTGAACTATCATGGTTTGACGTTGACCTAGTAGTAAAAAAAAATTTGGGAGATCTGAGGTTATGGGTTCAATATTAATTTCTTACGAGTTTTCTTGGTTTGTCCCGTGAAAATAGTCGAGGTGCATGTAAGCTTATTCGGATATTCATGGATATTAAAAAAAAAGGTGTATGAACATCAACCATCATTTTGAGAAATAAATAAATATATCAAAAAGAGAGTTGACTGTTGACAGTTGGGTTATCATCTTAACCATGTTAGGCTTCTTTTTTACAACCTTCAATCTGTTATGTTGTAGGTTTGCTTAATCTGGAAAAGTTGAATCTCTCATTCACCGTAGTTACAGACGTCGGCTTAAAAAAGCTGTCTGGACTCTCATCTCTGAAATCGCTGAACTTGGATGCTCGCCAAATTACCGACATTGGACTTGCTGCCCTAACTGGTATATATGGTTAAAAGGATGTCCTGATTATTGAGTTGTTTGGGAGTTCATCATGTATGATTGGTCTTTTTATTCCTCTTTTGCAGGTCTAGTAGGATTGACCCATCTGGATCTTTTCGGAGCTCGCATTACAGATTCTGGAACAAACTATTTGCGAAGTATGTGCACATTCACAGAAATTCATATCCTGTTTAACAAATGAAACATGTTTATTTTTTGATAGAAAATCGGACTTTTGCATACAAAAATGAAAAGTACAGAGCTTAAAAAAACGTCTCTCGATCTAACAAATAATTACAAAAAAAATTAGAAACATTGAACCTAATGAAGAACCAATGTTTGCACGAGATCTCTCATGCCCTCTTCTCACAGACCTCGTACAATAGCGCAAACACTAGTTTGCCAAAGAAATTTGCTTTTCTCGGTAACATCAAAAGCCGAAAAAAAACTTCCCCAAATCGAAACAGTTGTATCACATCTCTAAAGAAATGATTGTGGTCCTCGACATCCCTACGACAAAGAATACAACACCAAGGACCCATTACAGATAGCATCCTTTTCACCGTCCTGTCCAAAGTGTTTCAACTTCTCGGGCAAAAACATGTTTTATTATATTAGATTCGCAAAACCTCAAATTCAAAATTTTAGGACAGTAAGATTAAGATGGGTAGGGTAATTATCAGATTCCATCTAAAAGTTTCAAAAGGAATTCACATCTAGAGAAACCATAAGCCCCGTGTATATCTCTGTTAACTATCATTGAGCTATATCCTTACCTCTTTGAAGGCAGTTTTGTTGATGAATTATACCATTTGAATTTGGAACTTGTTTGCGCCATAAGAAATTTTTTATCTGTATGGGATATTGTTATGCAAGAATCGTAAAACAACAATCAAGAATAAAAAACGTTCAACAAAGAAGACACAGATTTACGTAGTTTACTAATGTTGTATTTTTTGGTGAGCAGACTTTAAGAACCTGCAGTCCCTTGAAATATGTGGTGGAGGATTGACCGATGCTGGTGTAAAGAACATCAAAGATCTATCTTCCTTGATGGTGCTCAATCTATCACAAAACTGCAATCTCACTGATAAAACCTTGGAGCTACTTTCTGGTACTTCATTTTAATTCAATAACATCCTTTTTTTTTTTATTTAATAACTTTTGCTCTGAATTCTCATCTGTTGTTTCATAACATCAAAGTTGGTTCCAATTATACTCTTTCAAATTTATGTTGCTTGCTGCTGAAGGAGGTTAGTTGTAATGTCCATATGTGTTGAATGATATTATACCACTGATCAATCCAAAAAGTTTAAGCAGGTGGATTGGAGTAAATTTAATTATATCAACTAACACTCTCGCTCATTTGTGGGCTTAGAAATTTGAGAAATGTCCTATCAATGGAATTTAATTTTAATTGGGGAGGAAACAACTTGGTAGGGACTCATATTCAGGACCTCCTAAAACCACCAATCAACCTAAAAGTTTAAGCTGGTGGGTTGGCATAAATTTAATTCTATCACCTAGCAGTATGCGATAGGATTTATAGTAGGACCAGGGGTATTTTAGTAATTAGTTAAGCATTTTTTAGGTATTTTGTATTATGAATAGAAGGTGTAGGCATGAGGAAGGTTTTGAATATTTTGGCCATTTTTGTTTAGGTCTTGAGATAGCTAGGAATGGGAGGATCCAAGTAACCTCTAAACTTGGTTTATTGTGCATTTTGGTTCCTCTTATATTGTAATAGAGTTCTTGTTCTTTCGGGTTCTTATCAGTATGCTTAAAAGTCTCTACTCAGTCTCCAATGCATATGCAGGTTTGACAGGGTTGGTCTCTTTAAACATCTCGAATTCGAGAATCACCTCTGCAGGACTGCGGCATCTGAAAACTCTGAAGAATCTGAAGCAGTTGACACTGGAAGCTTGTCGGGTATCGGCAAGCGACATTAAGAAGCTTCAATCTACCCACCTCCCGAATCTAGTGAGCTTCCGCCCCGAGTAGCTGAGAAGAAGATGTCCTGTGATTGCTCTGCCATAGAGGCAGACTTGTAAATAATAATGTATCCAGGCAACAAGTTCTTTTCAAACTGTACATAGTTTTGGATTTGTTTCAGGCCATGAGCTTTTTTAGAGACCAAGTGTTTTTGGTGGAGTCTAAAAAGCTTTGTTTTTTCAATCTAGTTCATTGCAGAAATTGGATAAGAATTGGTATAAAGCTTGCAAGCCATGGCAGCAAAAGTGGTACAAAAAAAAGATAAAAACTTTTTGTAAATATCTTCTCTGTTAAGGCAGTGGAGAATGTGAATAATGCAGCTTAAGTTATTTGGTCATCTGTTCTTGTCTGTTGTACAAAACTGGAAATGGATGCTCTATCAGTTTATGAATTTGCTTCTAATATAATTTATTGTCAACTTAATTGGAAATTTTCAGTTTATGAATTTGCATCTAATACATGTAACTCTTCCTCCTCTCTCTCTCTCTATATATATATGTGATACTAGAATATTATTCTTTTTGGCCTTCAAATATTGGTTATATAATCTTAATTTAATAACTATACTCTTAATGTTCTTGTAACCTTTAACTTAATCATATTATAATAACCAATCCCTTTTATATTATTATAATATTTTTTTATGTCAACTAGAAGTTCAAGTGCATTAGTGTACATTGAGAGGTCATTGGATGTAATCTCAAAAATATATGTATATATATAACCTTTTATTTATAATTGTTTTTTTAGTGTGGTGATACCTTATTAATATATGAAGTTATGTAGTGGAGTTATTTTTCTTGGTTTGTTTATAATAATTTTTGTTTAAAGTAACTCATGAATTTGCGAAACACGAGCAAGTTCTATCAGTATCTTGTAAAACTAATTCTCCTGCTCCTAATATTATTGTATAAAAAAAAACTCATGAATTTTTTTATAATTAAATATGGTAAGATCAAAGGGTGCATATACAAGTGTGAATAATCATGGATTTAAAAATAAATACACTATAGAAATTTAATAATATCAAAAGAACCAAATAAAAAATTTAAGCCCAACTATTTTCTACATCTAGCCTAAACATCATCAAAATCTTCATTCAAAGAAAAAAAAAAGTTGATTTCAAATGCAAATTAATTCAACTTGAGCAATGAGGTTGGATCTGGTACACCCAGTTCCATCATACAACAATATCCAATCAAGAACAAAAGGCCAGTAAGATCATGCCACGTCATCGCAAGATGGGCCCAGTATATTGGATTATGTGCTAAAATAAATAAACCCAGATTCTCTCGACTCCTATTGTATAAATATTCAAATTTCTTCGTTTGAAGCTTTAAAGAGGGAATCAATTTTTTGTTGAAAAGTCCACCATTAACGATTCCCTCAAATACCCAAATCCCCTTTTTTGTTGTTCTTCAAATTTGATCAACGAAGAACAAACAACGCGGAACCGTTGACCCTGAAATTTAGGTTTTTTCCATTTGATTTTCGTCGCAGAAAGAAGTTTCAATTCCTTTCTTGTTGGTGTAAGTTTTTTTTCTTTTTCTCAACGTTGATGTTATATTGCTTCTTGATCTGTGTTCCTGCGTAAATCGTTAACGTTTTGCATCGAAAATGGATAGTAAAACTAGATATGTTGAATTGCAATCCCAAATTGATGCTCAAAACCCCAGATCTGCTGTTTTACCGCATTCTAGTTACCTAAATGATGAGCAAGGTTTGATAGGATCTAGGAGATTGAGTGGATTTGTAGATGGTATGGATGATCTATTCGACGGTGTCGATTTCAATGTTGATAGTCATCTGCAAGGCGGATCGAGGATTTCCGGGGCTGTTTTTAACCTCGCGACATCGATTATTGGAGCTGGGATTATGGCTCTACCTGCCACCATGAAAGTTCTTGGGGTGGTTTTGGGGTTGGTTTTGATAGTTTTGATTGGGATTTTGTCTGAGTTTAGTGTTGAATTGCTTGTGAGATTTATGGTTATTTCCAAGGCTTCTTCTTATGGAGAGGTTGTTCATTGTGCTTATGGGAAATCCATGAAGGTTTTGACTGAAATTAGTATAATTGTGAACAATGCTGGTGTTTTGGTTGTTTATTTGATTATTATGGGTGATGTTATGTCTGGTTCTGCTCATCATATTGGGGTTTTTGATCAATGGTTGGGACATGGATTTTGGGATCATAAGAAGCTTCTGGTTTTGTTTGTGTTGGTTGTTTTTCTAGCACCCCTTTGTGCTCTGAATAAAATCGACTCTTTGAGCTTGACGTCGGCTGCTTCTGTCGCTCTCGCCGTTATCTTTGTTATCGTTGCTTGTGCTATAGCATTGATCAAGCTCGTTGAAGGACAGATTGAGCCTCCAAGAATGAGTCCCGATTTCGGATCGAAGAAGGCGATACTAGACCTTCTCGTGGTTGTTCCAATCATGACCAATGCTTATGTCTGTCATTTCAACGTCCCATCTATATACAACGAGCTCGAAGCGAGGTCTCCCCATAGGATGAACACGGTGGGGAGGATCACAACCGTAATATGCATTATAGTTTATGCTTTGACTGCCATGTCTGGTTATTTACTTTTTGGAAATGATACTGAGTCAGATGTGCTGACCAACTTCGACAGGGACTTGGGAATTCGATTTAGCTCCGCATTGAATTACATTGTTCGAGTTGGTTATATTCTTCATTTAGTCCTCGTTTTTCCTGTTATCCATTTCTCGTTACGACAAACCGTCGACGCCTTGGTATTCGAGGGATCAGCACCACTCTTGGAGAGCAGGAAAAGGTCTCTAGCATTGACAGTGGTTTTGTTGGCACTGATATATATTGGTTCAACCATGATTCCCAACATTTGGACTGCCTTTAAATTTACAGGGGCAACATCAGCAGTGTCACTAGGGTTCATATTCCCATCAATTGTTGCATTGAAACTAAGCAAGCAGAGTGGGAAAGGGAGCTTGAACAATACTGAAAAGCTCCTATCATGGTTGATGTTAGGTATGGCTATCATTGTTGGTATTCTTGGATTGATTGGAAATGTTTACAGCTTAAGCAATGCGTCCGAGTAACCATTGTTTTTCGTATACTTGTCGATTCACGTTAGCCGATCCTTCGGAGCTAGATTTGTTTGGCACTGTCTTTACTTCCACACCTGCATAGTTCAAGAACTTAGAGAGTTATGCTACCACTATTTAAAGAGTTATGTATCCTATTGTTGAAACATTGTGTCTTACTTGAGCTGCAATGCATGGATAAATTAGTGAAAGTGTCTAAATTTTCTTGAACAATATACTCTGTACTTATAAGTTGGTACTTGGTATTGTTTTGCAACTGTATCAAGCTGCTGCAATTTTGCAGAATTAAACCTCTTATGAATGTTCAATTTTTTTCTTTTAATTTAATTCCTGTTGTTCTGCAATTCAAAATTAAAGAACATGAGATAAATAACACACAAATTTATATGTTTCACTAATGTTGCGTTAAAGGTTTTATAAGAATTTATACCGTAGACGCATAAAACTCTGATACACTATTTTGGCCTAAATTACATAAAAATTCTATACAAAAATATAAAATATGATTAATATATTTTCTAACCATCACATTGAGTATTTGTAGTAGTGCAGCATACTTGATTCATAGGTAACAAGATGGACCATTTATTAAATTTTAGAACCAAATTTAAATTTAAATTTAAATTTCCTCCCAACTACGAAGATCAAATTTGTAATAACTGTCTAACAAAACAAACCAAAACTAAACCAAACCAACTAAAACTAGTAGTATATTTTTTAGCTCTATATTTTGAAAAATTCAATACATTTGGTTCGATTAGGCCAGTTTCATAAATTTATTAAAAAATAAAAAAACGGTTTCAGCTTTTACTCTCAACTGCATGTCAAATTTCAACCCCAAAAAGAAAGTCACATCATTAGAAGATTTATATCTTAAATGCAATTACTTGCAAAAAATATCTGGGTATAGCTGCCTAAGTGCATCAGATTAAAAATTAGAGTAAAAATACTTTATGAAGATAGAAAATCTTCAAGTATTATCCACAGTAATACTTTTATAGATTAAAGAAGGATCTTGCAATCAAACCACAAAAATGTATCTAGTGCTGTTTCTTTCAAATGTATGGTAAAATGAAATCAGACTGGAGAACTTGCTACAGGTAAATTCAATCTTCTGCAGATGCAGAAACGTGATGGGGGAATGTAGACCATACATTTTCCCATGTTCTTAGGCCATCAGTGACATCTTTCATGACTGCAGCTGCCTCTTCCACGTTCACACGAATTTGGTCTTTGCTATCCCTCTCTCGGATCGTCACCGAAGATGCTGAATCGACTGTGATTGCAAAAGGAACACCAAGCTCATCTGTTCGTGCGTATCGTTTTCCGATTGATGTACCTGTCAACATTTTTTTGAAATTTATGATCAGGGACATAATCACTTCAATGCAGAAAAAGGCAAGTCCAATTAATTCTTTAATCAAATGGGAGACAAAAGATCCTGGTTTAGAAACCAAATAGGGAATTTACTAATGAGGCAACAAGATCCCTACAAATACAATATTACCCACATCCTCGATAACCGGAAACCATTGAGGTTACAATTACCTGCATTTGAGGTGCGTGTTATCATAACAGAAGTTATGATAACCTGTATTTGGAGTGCATGCTACTTAGAACAGGGGTTATAACATAAAGTTTTATTATAACATGGGTTATTATCGCAGGCCGTGAGGGTTCTTATAATTGGGATGATGGGTTATGGGTTAAACTCACTGATTATTATAACAAGTGGTCCAAACACAAATTGGGTTATTGTAACCCAACCTAACCCGTTCTTAAATAGAGACTCACTCATTATTATAACAAGTGGCCCAAACACAAATTGAGTTATTATTACCCAACCTAACCCGCACTCAAATGGAGGCCCAAACGCACCATAAGATTCCTCAAATTATGACCTACGGCATGGAATCCCTATATTTCATCTTATGTTTTTACACCTTCAGAAGATTAACAAAACAAAGTTGAAAGTTGGTTCAAATACCTGTGATATCAATTTTATGGGAAATACCAGCAACCGTCAACGCCTTTGAAATAACTTTAGCAACCTGCTCGTATTGTTGATTCTGAACAAGTGGGAAAACTGTGCACTTGATAGGTGCTACAAGGGGTGGAAATCTAAATACATTTAACTGCTCATCTCCAGCTTTGCTTGGTCTCATGTAGTACGAGTGTTCAAAGAGGCAATAGATAATCCGTCCAATACCGAAAGAGGGCTCAATCACAGATGGTGTGAAAACCCTCTGGTGTTCTTTCTTTTTCTCCTTGGAAATTGCAACCATACTCTTCTTGATCAACACATTTTTCCCCAATGTGCAAACATAAAACTCCACCTCTCCTTTGGATTCTAGAGTTTCCTTCATTTCTAAGGCTTCTTTCTCCTTCATTGCCTATGATAAATTGCAATACAAAGTCTTGTTTTAAAAAATTTACAGATGCTATTAAAACCCCAGCAGAAAAGACTCCATAATTTACCTCCAAAGCTTCAACTACGTTCTTTTGAGTTCCCTTGAAAGCGAGGCCAAGTTCTTTCTTCACAGGAGCAATGACCAATTTCTGGAATTTAATTTTATGAGTAAATCATTAAACATACTTTTTTTGTCATGAAGATACTTGCAAATCTCAAATAATTTTAGATGTAACAAGAATGACCAGCAGTACCTCAACTTCTCTAGGTTCTGCAAATTTCTCATGTGCTACAAGAGGAACACCACTTTTTTCCTATTAAAAAAAGAGTAAAGGAAAATAAGGGAGTTGATTTTTCATGCAACTTGAAACAATACAAACACACACTTCTATAATATAAATCCAACCAAACAATAGGACGTGACAGTAATGTGAACTTGATAAGAACTAAACAATTCTGAAATTTCTGCAGTCAAATTAAAGGCAACATCTTGAATTAATACCGTGTGAGCATGTAAATCATATGCAGATCTATCAGCAATACCAACACATTCAATCCAACCATAAGAGCATTCAATTTCAGCATCCCAACAGTCAGCTGCGTAATGAGCCATTTCATTTGCAAGGTGCTGCCGGAAACGCAACCGTTTTTTGTCTATGCCAAGGTGAGTTAGGAAAAGATATACTCTCCCAATGAAGTAGCCAAGAGTTTCATTATTTACAGTTCCCTGCATCACAAATTCACGATATAACATATAAACCTAGTAAACAGGTACGAGAGACATAGTGGAGGGAATAAGGAAGGTGGAGATAATCAATACACGAACCTTAGCAACAGCTTCACCCAATGGAATTATCCTTTCAGATTTACCAGACATTTGCTCCTCCCTTGGAAACATAAAAAACGCCAAATTTGCAACATCAGAAAATTTTGGATGAGATTTGTCATCAGGATCAACAAAGTGCTCAATCTCAGCAAGTGTGAATTCACGAACTCGAAGCAGCCCTTGACGAGGAGATATCTGTAGTTAAACAGAAAACTGGGAATTGAACTTACACACCGAAGTGAACAAAACAGATACAAAAAATAGTCATTTTAAAAGCAACAGGTCATTCTTGTATTACTTGTCTCGTCTCATCCATAATTTATAAATATAATTAAGCTAAAAAAACAAGTGGGCAACTATCTTGCAATATAAGGAAGCAGTATATAACCTCATTTCTGAAAGCTTGCCCAATTTGTGCTGCAGCAAAGGGTAGTTTTTGCCCATTGTAATAATACAAATCTTTGAAATTAACAAATATGCCTTGTGCTGTTTCAGGGCGCATGTACCTGCAACATTTACATATTTACATATCTAAGTTAATCACATAATGAATTGCATTAACTGTGAGTCACACAAGTAACAACAGGTAACATGGCATGTCAAGAGAAAAAAAAGTCAACCATTTTCTCTTTCTATATAAAAGTAGGATGAACTAAATCGCAAAACGTTACAACTAGAGAAGATAATTCTTACAACATTTTGATCCGGAAATGAAGTTAATACAAATGGAAGTGCAAATTTGTATCGAATACTCACCCAGGGAGCAAGCCTGATGGGCCAATTGATGTCTGAAACATCAAGTTGAATGGATAAGGATCAGAGAGTGGATTCTTAGTATCTGGAGCCACAATACCATACTCCTTAATTTTCGCACCCAGCTGTTCAGCCGAAAGATCATCCATGACTGCAAGAATGTGCTTCAATTCTGCAGCCTTGTCAGAGGATATGGTAAGATCTTTCTGAAGTTTATCATTACAGAAATCCTTAAGCAAGTGATCTGCCCGGTAGCAGGTCCCAGTTTTCTCATCCTTGACCATAAGATCAGTGAACTTATCAACGTGACCAGATGCTTTCAGGACAACTTCCGGTGTCACACAAGGACAGTCAACTTCCAACATATTTTCCTCAAGAACAAAATGCTGCAAAAAGATTACAAAAAAAAAATAGCATAGCTCTAAGATAGTTTCTTGATTGTTGATTGATATAATTAAATTTACCCCAATCCACCAGTTTAAGCTTTTGGGTTGATTGGTGATTTAACATGTTTCAATATGGTATTGATCCTGAGTTCAAGTCAGTGACAAGTTATTTCGTCTCCATTTAATTTAAATTCTACTTGTAAGTTATTTCTCAAATTTCTAAGCCTAAAAGTGAGGAGGAGTGTAGGTTGATATAATTAAATTTACTGCAGCTCACAAGCTTTTGGATTGATCGGTGATTTAACACGTTTCAAGCTTGATCATAATTGAATTGAGCACAGCACAGTCTCATTAGGTACAAATTCGAAAAAATTCTAATCAATTTCTTGATCACAATTGAAATGAACACATGTCAAATCCACAGCATAATCTCATTAGGAACAAATTCAAAACAATTCTAATAAAAATCCAATGATACCCATCATTCCAAATCAAAGTAAAAGCAAGTTGAATCAACAAACCTGACGCCAAAAGGCAAGAACATTGGACTTAACAGCGCAACCAGGAGGACCATAATCGTACAATCCAGCAACACCACGGTAAATCTTGAACGACGGAATATAAAACAAACGTCTCTCAAGAGTATTACCCACAGTCTGCCGGAACGACTCCCTACTCAAGGCGCCGCCATCGCCGCCCCCGCTAACAACCGTCGCAAGCTTCTTCTCAATCGAATCCTTCTCGATCTTCAACCCATTCAAAGCTTCAATAGCAGCATCAATCTCAACCTTACCGGCCTTAGCCGCCTTGAGAGCTCGAACGGCATTAGCTCGAGCATCAACAGCCGATTGCTTGTCAGAAAGCGCAGTTCTGAGCGATTCCTCTGAAGAAGCCATTGAAAAGAAACGTGGGAAATTGTGGGATTGAGAGGAAATGGCGATTCTGAACCGAGAATGGAAATGGTGAGGATTTGATGAGGATAGAAGAGAAGATAAAAGTCGCATGTGAAGTTGGAATTTAGGGTTTAGAAATTGGGGAATTGGTTTATGATGGTGGGGCCATTGATTCCATTTTGGAAGAATTATCTTTTTTTGTCCCAATGAAATATCTTTATTTCTGTATTCTAATGGGAATGGAATCCACACAAGTTCTTCCTTATCTTTTGTGTGTTATTAGGTTTAGGGTTTATGGAGCACCAAATGAAATTTGAGGAAGGAGATGAAGTGGAACCGGCGACTTCAATTGAGTGATTAGAATGATGAGTTATTTTGAACCATTAAAAATTGAAGTTATAGTAACAATCGGTTTTGGTGTAAAATTTTGCCAAGAAATTATAGACAATGGCATATTTGATATATATTTTCTTCTAGATGAGGAGCTTGAATGAATGGATAAAATAAGTACTTTTTAAATAAATAGTTATTTTAAGCGATTAGAAATAAATAGTTATTTTTCACATTGTATGCTCAAAATATATATATTGAGTGATAACTCATTTAAAGGTGTTTTGTGGGAGGAGTTGTAAATTGTATTATTCTAAATGCAAAAAAATAAATAAAATAATACCCCCTTTTGAGTATATTCCTCTTTTTTTTTTACTTTGATATAATTACCTATATTCCTCTTACCTTTCACATAAAAACTTCTGTTAGAATGTTACCTATGGAATATAATATAGAAGTCAATAGGCAAAGTGTTGAATAAGTTGTATGCATGGCTTGATTTAATGGATTAATTAGCTTCAAAAATAAATGATACCAAAATAAAGTATAATGTAATTTTTCTTTATTTCTTTCACACATTTATGAGTTATGGACTAAACCTTGAAAAAAAAAAAAGTAGAGATACAATTTGGTAATCAAATCCAACCTAATACATAAAATTGATCGAGTTGGCAAATTTTGAGTAGCCCAAAAATTTAAATGGGTAATCTAACTTAACATGGATGTGTACATTCTATTCTCCATGAGATCACAAACTAATCTGTCTCTGCAAACTGAATAAGCTATTGCTTACAACTCTTCTAAAGAAAACCTTAGAGTCTTCCACTCTAAATTTAAAAACTATTATTATTATGATTCTCCAGGGCTAAAGTAAATCAACTGCTTTCGGAAAAATCAAAAGATAATGCACACTTTAAGAGAAGTGGTTTATATGGCAAAGCTATAATCACTCTGTCCTTAAGGTGGTACAATAGTCGAAGGTTTGAGTTTTGAAAGTATGCTTCCCTCAAGATCTCATGTTCGAGATTCGCCTATGATAATAATTAGTAGACACCTCATGTGCTCCATTCCTTCGATGCCCCCAGTGCCTGGATTATGGATGGGCGTGATTATCCGTGGAGCAAAACTCTGATTTCCCAGTTTCAAAAAAAAAAAAAAAAAAAACATCATGATATAGGTGATCTTGTATCCAAGATCAGATGCGTCGACAAACAACAAAGAGTGCAGATACTGTCTAATTGTTGCAGTTAACATTCACCATCTTTGTCCCCAATTTCTCTCTTAGCTTCGGAAAAAGTCCTTTCGCCACCATCGCTTCGTCGCACTTCCTAGCCTCAGCTATCATGCCTTTATCCACAAGAGCATCAATCAATGCACTGTAAACAGACTCATTTGGGCTACACCCAAGTTCCTCCATCTTATTCCACACTATAAACATTGGCCTTAGAAACCTCCATCTTCCAAACTTCCTCATTAGCATCACATAAGCGTTCATTTTAACCACTCAAAATAATCACTCATTTTTAACCATATCTAAACGAGCTATTGTGTGAAACCCCTTTATGAATAACATCCAAACGAGCTAACACTAAAATTCAAATTTCTAATCACTCAAAATAGCCTCTCATTTATAATCACTCAAAACAATCACAATGAGAAGTTTGGATGACGTTTTGGACGATGAAGTTTTTGTAACAACTAGTTTGGATTAGAGATGTTCATTTTCCCTGCGAGGAACGGGATTGAGCATGGGACAATTTCGTGTTTATGGGGCCGGGTACGGGGAATGTTATTTATTTTATTTTTTTTAATTATTTTCATTTTATTCCTTTGATTTTTAGATTAAAAAAAATTATTGCTGAAATTATTTATTCAAATGAATATTTTTTTTTCTTAATAATTAACAATGTACTTGAAAGTTAGATAGATATTTTTAAAGAAAATTTAATTATTTGAGATTATTATTTTAAAAATATTAAAAAAAAAGAAAATAATTGATTGGGAAAAATTTCCCATGATGAATCCTCGCCCCGATCCCCGCAAAGAAAAAAAAAGTAAATTTCGCGGGGACGGGGATTGATTTTGGCTTTCCCGACCCCGCCCTGTCAGTGGATATGGTTAGTTTAGATATAGATTTTTATGGATGAGTTGTGGAGTAACAAATGAGGAATTGTTTTTTAGTAGTTACAATTTTGAGATAGTTAGTAAATAATCATTTCTAAATCCTCCACAATTCAACCAACAAACACCCCCTAGGTTTAAATAAAATACGAAACGTAGCATGATCCTAGAAAGCAATTAGGGATTGTTAGATACGGTGAATCAAAATTCATGATAGATCCAACTTGAAGGACTTATGGAGAATGTCGAGCATATGATTGTAGGTCTAGGTGGTGTGCTCGAATTATCATTCTGATTCAACCCAGTTGAAAAACTCGTAAGAACGGCTCCGATCGTTGCAGTAAGAATCGAGAGCCTCACGAACAGTGGAAGCATCAAAATTAGTTTGGATTTGATGAGGATCTAGGTTGTTGAAGTTGAAATCGAACTCCGAAATGGGGTTGTTTGGTTTAGAGGAAAAGAATTGGGTTGTCGGCAGAAGGAACTCGTTGGAAAAGAAGATTATAAACGGAGAAAAACATCAGGGAGCGATTGAAGAAAGCATTTCCGATTAAAAAGGTTTTGAGTTTCTAGTTCTTGAGTGGACAAAGCACTACGAACTATGAGAAAATGGTTGGGCAGACCGGGTCGGGCACCTTAGCATTTCCGATTAAAAAGGTTTTGAGTTTCTAGTTCTGATGATGTTTTGGATGAGAAGTTATTTTGAGTAGTTAGAAGTTGAGAGTTGTAGTAAAAAACTCGTTTGAATGTGGTTTTTATGTAGAGGAGTTAAGAGTTAAAAACTTATTTGGATGAGTATTTAAAATGAGTAGTAATTTTTTGAAGTTAAAAAAATTATTAGAAATAAATGGTTAAAATGAATTATTTTGAAGAATGAGAAATTAATGATTAGAAATGAGTGGTTATTAAGGAGGAGTTATTTTGAGTAGTTATAAATGAATGATTAGAAATTAATAATTAAAAATGAGGAGTTATTTTGAATATTAAAAATAAGGAGTTATTTTGAGTAGGACAAAAAAACTCATTTGGATGTATTCTTTCAAGAAAGAGTTAGTAAATCTTCAAACTAAATCCTTCTTAAATATGACAAACAAATACTCATTTAGGGTTTGGGCTTTGGACTTGTTTCAACTTGGATTTTATTTATTTATTTTTAATTGCGTGAGTGAGACCACAAAGTCTACATAAAAAGTATACTGTTTTCAAATAATATGAAAGTCAATATAATCAACGCACCACCAACACATTCAATTTAAAATTCGAAGGATTCAAAACCTCATTATTCATATTCTATATCGATTGTACTACTTTTTTTAGTTAAAAAGAATTGGAGATGAAACATTTGAATTTTTTTTATCTCTTAATTATTGGTACATGTGCCAAATTGAGAATAAGTTAATTAATATCTTAAATCTATTAAGAATTATTAGGTTTGTGATTGGAGTTCTCCAATTTCCTATTTTATATATATATTGCTCAATACTTTAATTAGCTTACTTATTTATTTATCAATTCTATAACCTTTTTTTCAAAAAAAAAAAAAAAAAAAAAAAAAAAAACTATAACTCCAATGATACCATTAATGGTGTATGATTTAACTAGTTATAAACTATAACAAAAATCAATAATTCAAATTTAAAATTTAAAATTACTAAAAAATAGTCATTAATGTATTTAAAGAAAAAATATATATAAAAATTAATTCAACAAGATCATACTTTGATAAAATAGAAGGTAACTCAACGGCAATTGAAATATATTTTAATAATGAAGTGGTTTATAACTTCTTTAATTTTCATATAAAAGGTGATAAGTTCATACCCAAATATTTTATTTCAATATTGAATGCAAAAGTTGTTGAATAAATCGTGTAACATTTTGGTTATTTTATTCTTAATTATCTATCTCAAAAATTAACATTTTATTCCATCTTATTTGATATTATTTGTATTTCACTTTTATATTATTTGAAAATCGTTTATTTTCTCTAAAAATAAAAAATAAATAAATAAAAATCAAGTTTAAATTCCATTGCCGGTTCTCTCAACCCTTGACACCAATTTCATTTCGATTTCTTCAATAGCCATTTTCATTCGCCGCCACGAACAGGAATCTCTTCAATTTCACCAAAACCAAAAACCACTTCCAATTTTCCATCTCAAATCCCATCGTTCAATCCTCCATTAACGATTTCACAGCAACAACAACAAACCCAAATGGCTTCACTTCCATATTTCATCAGCTGTTACACTCCTTCCCACTCAGATCCCGCCTTGTTTCGAGCTCCCATCAATGGCAGAAAACTCCGCGCCTGTCTCAACATCGAGGCGCCGCCCAGTTCGACGAAGCTTCGAACCGGCGAAATCGGCTGCTCGAGCGCGGAGGTGATCGATTGGGAACGGAAGTTCTTTGTCGGAACCTATGCTCGCGCGCCGGTGGTTTTCTCGGCCGGTAAGGGATGTAAACTGTATGATATTGAAGGGCGGGAGTATTTGGACATGGCTGCCGGAATCGCCGTTAATTCCCTAGGTCATGGCGATCCTGATTGGCTTCAAGCCGTGACTGAGCAGGCGAATGCTGTCTCTCATGTTAGCAACCTCTTCCATTCAATCCCTCAGGTAATTGTTGGAATTAGGAGTGTACAAAAAACAGACAATCTTGCAACCCGAACTACCCAACTCAAATTGCAAGAGTTAGATTGGGTTATACTTTGATCATTTTCTTTGGGTTGGGTCCCCATGGGTGGCGGGGTGGTCGACATGTTCGAGACACACCCGTGACATATTTTGTATACAACTTTCGTGTTAACATTCTTTCGATAGTCTAAGGATGGGCGTGGTTACCCTGAATATAGTGGAGCTAAGATTTGGTTTTTCTGTATAAAAAAAAATGAAATTCTTTGGGTTGGATTGTTATAAGTTTGACCAATTTTTTTGCTCGGTTCAATCCAACTATTTGCAAGATCAACTAATAAGATTGATTTTAACATATTGGTAGGGAGTTTGAACTAGTTTGATTATAGCATTATGCACTTGTTCTTTATTTTTGTACAAATTTATGGGGTGTGAACTTGACTTTAATTAGTAAAGATTAGTTGTTTACAACTTGATAATCCAACTCAATTAGAGTTGGATTGTAGTGCACTAATAGATAGAGATGGATGGATTGGTAGATTGATCAAGCCGAAAGTTCCGATTGATCCAAAAAAAATCTCTTAATTCAACCCAATCTCGACCATCTAACACTAACTGAAATCGTGGAAAGAGCTTCTAAGTTCAATTCTCTGATAACCCATATCAGTGTGAATGGTTTTAGTTCTTGGATTTGAACTCTGTTTCATTGCTGTAGATTGAACTTGCGAAGCGCCTTGTGGCTAAATCGTTTGCAGACCGTGTGTTTTTCACCAACTCTGGCACAGAAGCAAATGAAGCTGCCATTAAATTTTCTAGGAAGTTCCAGAGATTTTCTCATCCTGATTCTAAAGACTCACCCCCTGTGGAGTTTATTGCCTTTTCCAATTGTTTTCATGGCAGGACAATGGGGGCTCTTGCCTTGACGAGTAAAGAGCATTACAGGGCTCCTTTTGAGCCTGTCATGCCTGGTGTTACTTTTTTGCCGTATGGTGATATCGAGGCTGCAAGGAACTTGATTCTCGAAGGGAAAACTGCTGCAGTTTTTGTCGAACCGATACAGGGTGAAGGTGGCATTTACAGTGCTACAAAGGAGTTCTTGGTTTCCTTGAGAAGTGCTTGTGATGAGGTTGGATCACTTCTAGTTTTCGATGAGGTATATCAGATTCTCCCTTTGTCTCGAATAGATTTATAAGCATCCAATCAATTAATCAATTTAGATTCATCGGTTACTCTGCTATTTAGTGTCTACTTATAGTTAATATCCATGGTCGACCTAGTCAACTTGCGTATAATCTGACTGAACAATTGTTTGATTCAAATACTTTTAGTGTTAGATTATGTTATCTAATTGGTCTTTTTGTAATTGAAACTGATACATGATAAGCATAAGCTACTTTGATCAATTGAGGATAAAACTATTAAACTAATTTGTAACTTTTGTGAATGTATAGATTCAATGTGGGTTGGGTAGAAATGGCCATCTTTGGGCACATGAAGCTTATGGTGTATATCCAGATATAATGACCCTTGCCAAGCCTCTAGCTGGAGGTCTCCCCATCGGAGCCGTATTAGTCACCGAAAGAGTCGCTGCTGCAATAAACTATGGAGACCATGGAAGCACTTTTGCAGGCTCGCCGCTCGTCTGCAATGCTGCCGTCGCTGTTGTAGACAAGATCTCCGATCCCGGGTTCTTGCTCAGTGTCTCCAAGAAAGGTGAGTTCATGAGAAATTTGCTAAAGCAAAAACTGGGAGGAAACTCGCATGTAAAAGAAGTGAGAGGGCAAGGGCTTATTATTGGGATAGAATTGGATGTGCCTGCTGGTCCTCTTGTAGATGCTTGTCGAAACTCGGGTCTGTTGATATTAACTGCGGGTAGCGGGAACGTGGTTAGGCTCGTGCCGCCATTGATCATCACAGAGCAAGAACTGGAGCATGCTGTTAATATTTTGCTTGATTGCATCCCTGTACTTGGCTGATCTAAAGCTCTAATTTCTAAAGCCTTGTATGTAATTTTTTGTAATTTGCAATCAACTTGTATTTTACTATTTGGTTATCTAAAAGGAGGGGAAAGGTCTGTATGCTATTCAAATTTTTCTGGTCAACAAAACTCTAATTTCTTTTAATCTTTTTTCTGATACTTAATAGTTTCAAATTTTTTTAGTAGTGAACAGTGGTTCTGGTTGGTTCACTTGAACTTTTGCTTTCAACAAGAACTTATGTTGACTGATGAGAAGGGTAAGTCTATTCATAGATCAGTTACTCTGATTGACATTGTTGGTATTTATTTACAAACTTGAAACGATTCAATTAATTCTAACCAACCTAAGTCTAGCTTTGTTATACACAATAGTTTGATTCTGAACAATCCCAATCAAAAGTGTGGATTACAAATCGGTTGGTATGCTGCTGTGAAAAATCGAACAGATCGTAATTATCGAACATTACAAATGGTATGGGTCACATGCTCAAATAATATAGCTCAAACTCGAGTTTTTATTTTAATAATTGGGAAATCGAAACTTCATCCAACTATATACCTAGAGCATCTACATCGGTCTCAAGGTCTGAGTCAGGAGACAATAAAAAGTTTTACAATTAAACTCACTTATGAGTTTCAAACTTGGATCTCCACGAGAACATACTTGGAGACACTAAACCTCTATCAACAAGACTATCCCTTGATAACCGTTAGGCATAAATACTCAACCAAAAAGTCATAAAATTTAGTTAATCAACCAAGTATGTTGGTGAAGTCTTAGTTCATGATTGGGGGACTGGTGTGTAATAATCCAATCCATGTTTGGTCCACTAATTATTGTTTGCTTAAACTTAAGTAGTTGTTTCACATAATCTTTGTTGTTGTTTCATATAAATCATGTCTCCATTTAAGATGAACTAATTCCTCTCCCAAACATCATTTATCATAATTCATGTTTTAAAAGCATACACTTTAAACACGATTTATAATAATGTATCATTTAAAATATTTCACCATTTATCCTAACCCATCATTTGTAATAACCAAAAACATGATCTTAGAAAAGAAGAAGAACTCAAATAAAATAATGCACCACAAAACATAAAATCCCAAGTGCTTTTCAGAAGTACTTTAGCGTTGGTCTCACAGCTTCAAAGAGACAGAGAGAAAAGTATAAAAAAGTGTAAAAGACAAAGTTGAGTATGAAAGATAAGCACTCCCCACAAACCAACTAGCAACTAGCTTTTGCTTGGTGGTATTGGGCAAAAAAAAGGTCAGAAACCAACTCCCCACAAGCAATTCAAAACTTGCAAAATAAGATAAAATCTATAAACCTCTGATCTTTCTATCAACTCAAAAAGAACTTACACAATTTCATACAAACACCAAAGTACAAATTTGAAACAGATGTAATATGATACCACTTTTTCTTGGACTCTCTCTTAAAGTTGATGCAATCCAAGGTGGGTGCCCTAGTCCCATAGAGAGTGTTTGTTTGCCATATTTATGGAGGATTTAAAATGAGTATTTACTAACTACTCTTCAAAAAATTACATTCAAACGAGTTTTTGTAACTACTTAAAATACCTCATCATTTTTACTACTCAAAATAACTCCTCATTTTTAATAATTTATTTATAACTACTCAAAATAATTTCTTAGTACTAACTACTCATTTTTAATCATTTATGTCTACTCATTTTTAACCACTAATTTCTAATTATTTATTTCTAACTTTTCAAAATAATCCATTTTTAACCACTCATTTCTAATAGTTTTTTGTTTAACTACTCATTTTAAATCTACATCCAAACAAACAATTGGCTCTAACTTCTCTACAAAAAAAAAAAAAAAAAAAAAAAAATCAAACAAATTTTTTACTATAACTCTTAATTTTTAACTACTCAAAATAACTCTTCAATTTAACTTTTCACCCAAAACACTTGGGAGAGTGTGTAGGACAATATATCCTTTGCTTGCTGTTTCTTGGGAACTCCATTTTTTCTCTTTTGAAGAGTTGAAGCAGTGTTGTAATTGTATGGACAGACATTCTGTTTTGTGGTTAAAGTGAATGTTTCTGAAATCATAAGATTAGTGTAAGTCACTTATAATACTTCCTTAGACATAGATTGGAGTTTTCAAAGACTTGAAAGAATCGGATCAACTCAATTTAACCCGACAAGTTTAATAGAATTATCAACTTAATTGAATTGGATTGAGTTTAAATAAATGAAATTTTTATGTCGTGTTTGATGATTATTTAGCCTTCATTTCATTATCATTTGGTTTTTGAAAAATCCTAGACAAATTCCAAATACAAAGATAAGCCTTTAGAAAAACTGCTTATTTAATTTTCAAAATGTGGTTTAATTTTTTTATAATATTGACAAAAAAATAGATAACTCAACAATGAAGTTATATGTAAAAGTAGGATTTATATGTTCACTTTTTAAAAATCAACACCAAATGAATGTCAAAACCGGCCCTAAATTTTTAGGTTTTTATTTTTGAAATTTAAGCTTGAAAAATCTACTTCCACATATAGATTTCATTCTTGTGTAACCTGCATTTTGCATAAATTTTTAAGAATCAACTCCTGTTTTGAAAAAAAAATTAAAAACTTGTTTTTGTTTTATGAAATTTGACTATGAATTCAAATTATTTGGACGTGTGTTTGATGTAAGAAGAATAAAAATAATTATAGAGAGAATAATTCTTTTATCCATCTAGAATAACGACAATCATTCTTCTTATAATCAATATTCATTTATCTCATAATCACTATTCATTCTCTCATAATTTGATTTCTCTCAACATTTCATCATCCACATACTTACTATTTTGTTTTCGGTAATCATTTTCTGTGTCTAAAACACACATAAGCATTCTCCATACTCATTTTTTGCACCACAAACACATAAGCATTCTCCATACTCATTTTTTGCACCACAAGCACATAAGCATTCACTTAAAGAGCTCTTTCACAGTCATTCTCTCCATTTGAGCATAAGTAATATTCACTCATAATCATTCTCGACATCTCAAATCTAGATAATCAAACACAAATAATCATTCTCTAACAAATAATTTTCTTCACTCTCAAACACAAATAGTTATTTTCTTCCATATTTTCTTTTATATTCTTATCATCTTCATAATCATTCTCATTCTATTTGACCCAAAAAGAAATGATAAAAATATAGAAAAATAAAACTAACTTTTCAAAATTCGAAAACAAAAACCAAAGGGCACCATACCAAATCTCAATGTTCAATGCTATCTTAATCCATGTAGTTTTAAAACAATCAATATAATTCATCTCAATAGAATTCAAATTTTAGACAAATATATATTGTGAGTAAAGTTAAGATGAGCGAAAGCTAATCAAATTAATGTATATAAAAAATGATAAGATTAGAAGTTAATTTGATATCATTAAGTCCTATAGAAATGATACTACTCACAAATAAATGAGAATGAAATATCAATTTTCTCTCGTGACTATAACATAGAACTAGATTATCAACAAATAATAAAACCATCAGGTTAATGTTCCTTTCGGTGACATCATTACTTGAGCCATACATCGCCATGATCATCAACGTCCTTGATGGTTCTATCACATGCTTCCACACGTTTACTAGGGTGTGCCTCACCCGAATTATATCTCCTCGTAAATTACAATTAATTAAACAACCAATTTACTTAATACCAAAAATAGGGCCTTAATTACACGACAAATTAAGCCAAGCAGTCAAACAATCTTTTCCCTTGACGCCACCATGACGCTCTTTGCTTCATCTCTTAAATCCAACGGCTACGATTCTCCTCGAGATCGTCCCCTCCCCCTTTATAATTCATTCTCTTGAAGCCTTACTAAACGACGTCGTCCAAACTTACAAAATAAATAAATAACAAAAAAATTAGTTTCTTTCTTTTTTCCGTTTTTAATTAGTTACTTTCTTTTTTCTCTTTTTAATAAATTGTAAATTTACGTCATCAAAGTTTTAATTTAATTCCTATAATTTAAAATTTAGTTTATCTTATTTTAAAAACTATAAAAAAAATCTGAAAAATCATTATGGTTGTCGTAGTTGTTGACAAATTAAATATGTTAAACTTAGTTATACATATGTCAATAATAACGATATGAATTAAGTAATTCATTGGATAAAAATACAAATCACGTACATCTACTTAATTCGTGAGCATTTATGAAAGAAAATTAATTTTTTCTTTTAGTTTTTATTGAATCATGTGGATTAAATTTTACTTTTTTAAAATGATATATACTAAATTTTTTATTTTTTAAAATTATATGAACTAAATTTTATATTTTAAAATTATATGAACTAAATTTTAGGAACTGAATGTATGATTTTCCTTTTTAGTGGTTGGGATTTAAATATTCTCAATGTAAAATGTTTTAAAAAGTTAAATTATAATTAAATAGAACCTAATAACTTTAGAAATATGGTTTTTCATTGTTCTTTTAGAAATATAACATTATAACTTTTACTCCTTTTTCTGAAAATAAAAAATAAAAAATAATAATAATAATAATAATAATAAATTTGTATAAATTTTTTGTATATTAGGGTTTGCCCTTGCTCGACCCATCTAAACTTCTCTATGTAAACACTCCTAACATTTCTAATTTTATATCAAATACATTTTGAAAATTTTATAAAATTTAAACATATAGAACTAACTTTTTTATTATAATAGTTGAAATTAAATTATAAATGATTCAAAGTTTTGAAATTGAATCCTGTATCAGTATTTGATATGAAATGAAGAGTTATACTGTCTTTTTTTTTTGTCCCTAGTTTGGTAGAAAGGATAAATAGATCAATTTTAAATATTACAATAAATTTCTTCTCGTATCAAATAAGATTTTATACTACTTTTAACTTCTCTTATCAAACTAGTCCTTTTTTTTTCTAAAATTTCCTTACTCAATCACTCTTTAGCCCTACATACAAAATAAAAAATTCATATTACTTTCTACTACTATTATTAACCCTTCGTATAAGACTAATAAAAATTGTATTACTTTTTTCTTTTTAATTGAGACAGAAACCACAAACCCTATTTAAAATGTACTATTGATTTCAAATAAGATAAAAGTCATATACTAATTTTTACAATAAAAAATAAAAATATAAAATTAAATTGAATTACAACAAATCAACTAAATTAATAAGCTGCCAATATTTTCAATGCCAAACCCACTCTTTGTCGGAGATTCCAAACGAAAAAGGGTATTTATGTCATTTGGCAGGTATATCCCTCCTGCCAGAGGAATGACAAGTATTATAAATGCGAAAGATTGCGGTCTCATCAATATTGATAAGACTTTATAAATTTATTTAATTTCCCTTTTATTTTTCCTTTAAACCCCTTTTCACCTCATTAAATTGATTTTGATTTTTTTTTAAATTATTAAATCTAATTTATTTTCGAATATAAAAAGCCCACAAATCCCCCAATGATCCGTCACCATCTCCGCCATGATTTCCGATCAACCAATTCACTCTCTCTACGAATCCTTTTTCCAAACCCAATTTCCCCCGCCGGAATCCGAGCTCGAAGGAATCGCCGCCGTCGTCGGCCGGAAAGTCCTCTACGGCGACCTCCCTCCCTCAACTTCCGGTTCCACAACGGCGGCGGCGGGGCAGAAGAGTTACAGGGGAGTCCGGAAGCGGCCGTGGGGGCGGTGGTCGGCGGAGATTCGCGACAGAATCGGGCGGTGCAGGCATTGGCTGGGGACGTTCGACACGGCGGAGGAGGCGGCGCGTGCGTACGACGCGGCGGCTAGGCGGTTGAGAGGATCAAAGGCGCGTACGAATTTCGAAATGCCGTATGTGGTCCCGATTTCGTCCACGTCATCGCTGGAAATGAAAACGAATAGTAACGGTCATAAGTCTGGCCGGAAATGTGCGGTGGTTACGTCGGCGGCGCATTTGTTTAGTCCGGGAATGATGCTTGATTTGAAGCTGGGAGTTGACTTTGCTCATGATGGTCAAAGTATTTCATAATTTTTCAACTTTAATATTTAGCTCTAAAATCTATTTATCTAGTTATCTACCAGTTTGATCTTTAGTTTAGTGGGTTTAATATTTTCATATCACTAGTATAGTAAGAAAATGGAAAATGGAAAATGAAAATGTGAATGTCATGTATTAATTTTAGGATAATGTTTTAGTTTATATTTCTGCATGGATTTTATCTGAGGGTTTAAGGCATAATTGATAGAGAGTAAATTATATTATGTTTTTCATCCGACTTAAATAATTTAAAAACTACATTATAAGTTTAGTATTAGGTTCAAAGAAAGTTCGATTTTAGTGATTCAAAAATTAGAGTTTAGTTTTTGTCTTTCGATAAATATAGAATTTAGTTTTTAATTTAGTCTCCATGAATCATAAAATTAGAAAATAATGTCATTTTTAATTGTTGGCGAATTAATTTTTTTTTTAACCTTTTGACCTAAAGGTTAAATCTACATGAGTGTGTTTTAATAGATAGTTTGATGTAGTTTTGTTAGTGGTTATGATTTGTTTGAATTTAAGGTGACTTTGGAAAATTTAAATGTTATGGACTCAATTTATGAATAAGAATTAATTAATTATGAGTTTAGTCATATGTAAATATTGTAGGATAAAATAGTGTCATTATTTAATTTGTGTGCAAACTGCCCTTGACAGCTACGATAGAGGAACATTAACTAAGGTCATGCCCACGAGCATGGTCCAATTTATGCCATAATAATTTGGATTACATTTTGTTTATATTTTCACATAGATTTAAAATAAAATAGATTATGGGTGAACAAAGGTGACAAAATGTTTTCTAAATAATTCGTTGATGTTATGAGTGATTGTATAAGTTACTAAATACGATTGGTTTGAAGAAATGATATGGGACCTCGATGACTTTTGTAGGCTTTTGTAAAATTTATGAAGGGTTTCATAGAAATTTTTATGGTAATTTTTGTTAGAGAAATTGTATTGGTTAAGCTATTTTTATAAAATAATTATAAATGTAGATAAATTTTAAAATATTTATATTTATAGTTATTAATATGTTTTAATATATTTTTTTTATAAAAATTCAATAATACAATATTATGGATTATATATATTCATCAATATAGTAATATTTAAAAAGTATGTGACAAATTAATATTCAATAATTATATTTGTTAATATTTTTTTCAATTGACCATATATTTACAATTATTTTCTGAATTGAACTATATCTTTTAAGTTTCCCTTTTTGTTATGTTACTTCACATTGTGGCAACCTTCATTGATACAACACCCTTTCATGAATAAAATCTCACATGTTCAAGTTTTGTTTAAATTAAAATTGTCAAAATGAAAATGGCATATTGAAATAAATTTAGGGTTGGGGGGAGGAGTGTAGGAAGATATCATGATGATTATGAGAAATAACCTTTGAGTAGACAGTTTTAGTCCACATCATCTCTCTCAATGCATGACACATAGTTACAGAAGAGAGAGAAATTGAGGAGAGAGAAACAATAATTAGGGTTTTCTTTCTCTTTCATAAACCTGGTACATAGATATCTCACATTCTACATAATTAACTTAAAATGTTTAGAAAGTTGCCTACTGTTTGCTTTAAGTTAATTCGAGATATGCGAATGGTTAAATTTTATTGTTTAGCATTTTAAGTTGTCGATGGCTAAACGGTAGGCAAGTCATTTTTAAATGTTTTTTGAAACATGAGTTTCTAAATTTTCGATGACATTTGTTATGTATACTTTTGTCCTGCCTATTTTTCTATATTAGAGTGTGTTTGTTTTTTTATAGAAAAGAGTGAAATTGAGTGGAAAATAATAAAGTGGTTAACTACTCGTTTGGAGATTAAGGTTAATAGTAGTGAAGTAGTCAAACTGCTTGTTTGGAGATTGTAGTTAATAGTAGTTGAGTGATAAATTTGATGTGAAGTTTAATAAAATTTGAAGTAAAGTTAATCAAATTTAATGTAAGATTTGATAGAAGGGTTGAAGAGTGGTTAACAGTAGTTGTTTACTACAAAAAAACAAACGAGAGACTTTTGAGGAGTGGTTACATGTCCAAAAAACAAACATACCACACATTTGGACAATTTAGCTAGGTTAATTTTTTTTTTTTTTTGTTTATAGGTAAACAAAAGATAAGAATAAATATATTTAACCATCATGGATTGACTCAATTGGTCAAAGAGGACTTTGAAATACATAAGGTGATGAGTTCAATCTATGGTGGTCACCTACTTAAAGAATTAATTTTCTACAGGTTTTTTTGGCATCTAAATGTGATAGAGTGTCCCGACGTCCCGTGACATTAGTCGAGGAAGTTGGCACCGACAATCACGAATATATATATAAAAGAATAAATTTATTTAAAGAAATAAATAGTATAATTTTGCATCTCTTTCTATTTTATTATATGAACTAAATTTATTTAAAAATATAATATTGAAGTTTATATAAACTCGTAGGTTATATAAATTAAAATTATATGAATATTATAAAGACATTTTTTGAATATTGTGCAAATTTAAACTATCAATAAATCTTGCAAAAACAATCATATTTATCTAAATATTACTAAATATTTATTAAAAAAAATATTTTTACAAACCAAACATGGGATCTGATCCCAAATGTATGTGACTACAAACATCTAAGATTTCAATTTTGCTGATATTCTTATGCAAGCTTATAACCTAATTATTTTTTTCTTTTATACCTACAAAATGTACCAAAATCCATTACTTATCACAACAATTCAAGCCAAAATGTCATTTTTCTTTATGATCTTATCAATTTTGTACTATCATGTGTTACATTATTTATTGAAAATATATGAGAATATTCTTATATCAATATTTTCAAACAAAAACTTAGGAATGAGTAAAAATTGTAACAACTTTTTTTCTTCTAAATATTTAAGGTTAAAATTACATTGGATTGAATCGAAAATTTAGGACAAAATAAACGGAGGAAAAAAGTGGAGAGGAAGGGGAATTTGATACTTTTACCAAAGTGATGTTTTGTTGGAAATCCAATAGAAATCATTTCAAAGTCAGTGTTCATAATGTTAGGCTTTTGCAAAATTTAAATGAAACTGTCAGTTTGAATTGAAATGAACTGATACACATCTAATTAGATATAGACTTAGTTTGAATTACTATTTTTTAAATAATATTTTGTAATATATTTATTTATTTTTAAATTCAGGTCTAATAAAAAATAATAATTTTGTGCTTAATCTCATCAAAACTTGTTGACCTTATCTTACAAAACATAGAATTTGTTTGCAAGATTTCAAAAAAGAAAAAAAAAAAAAAAAATCATATATCCTAACATATAACTATGTTTTAAAATCCACATACATTATCATATTTATTTCATGGAAAATACTTATATATTTGCATGAAAATTCCCTATAAAATATTTACTTTAATGAGTTAATTTAAAGTAGCTAATTTCATGCTGATTAAAAACATACTAATTAAGTTTTACCATTCAACATTTCTTCTCCCTTCTCCAACCAAAATTTTATTTTTCTTTTTTCGGAAATGATATAGAAATTAATTAGAATAACTTTTTTGGCTAAATTATAAGTTTAATTAATATGGTTTGAATAAAATTAGATTTTAGATTTCAAAATTTTTAAAACTAGAATTTAGTCTCTATGATTTGAAAAAAGTCATAATTTAAGTCTTATAATACTAAAAATTAAAATTTAGTTATTATGTTTAGATAAAATTTTAAAAGAGTCTTTGTCAATTCCAATTATTGGCCAATTGAGTAATTAGAAAATAGTTATTTATGAGTCAATGTTGAAAATTGAGAATTAAGTGATTAATGGAAGAAAAAAATCATTAAACAATTAGTTCTCACCAACCTAAGTAGTTATCAATTATAACCCTAAAAATTATATTTTAGATTTTATTAAACTATAAAAATTAAATTCAAAGCTTTAAAATTATATGAGTTAATTTCTAACTTAAAAAAAAAAAAAAAAAAAAAAAAAAGGGTAAAAAAGGAAAGATATTAGGATGTGAAAAGAAAGGGATAAAAAGGGCAGCAGAATCCCTGCATGGATAACTAAGTTGATTTTCATCCCTCTTAGCAAACTAGAACTGACATTTGATTTGATTTTCCCCCATAATTCTATCTATACTTATTCATTTTTCTTCCATTTTATTTATTTTATTTTATAGACAAATATTTAAAGATTTCCCTATTCAAAGTTATTTTCATCAATCATTAAAGCCTAGTGTCAATAATTTCAAAATAAAATTTGAAATTTACAAGCCTAGTGATCTCAAGTGTATCTATTGACTCATCAATTCATCCACATAATCAATTTTTACCCATAGGTATACAAAATTTCATGAATAACATCATATATCATGCATGCCTTTTAATATATATATATATGTGTGTGTGTGTGTATAAAAGTCATCCTAGGATCAATAAATTGAGGGAAAGTAAACATAATTTAATCAACTTTTTTTTTTAATCTTTATGTCTGAGATGTAATTTCAATTATTCATAACATTTCAATAATATTCAATTTTAATGATGACATGTTTTTTATGTTTTACTTTTATATTTATTTTATTTTAAAAATTAAATTCACTTGAAAACTAAAATAATCACTTCACCAATATATTAAAATTTAAAATTAGTCTAAAATTATTATCACTTCAAAGATTAAATTTAGCACTATTGATATGTCAGCAATAAAAATATAGGAATAAAATTAAAATTACGCCACAAACTTAGGAACTACAAAATATTTTTCCTAAAAATAAAAAGCCATGTAATTGAAGACCTTGATTTCCTTTTTCAAAACATAGAATTGAAAACAAAATTGGCTTCCGTGACAACACTGTAAATTTGGGCCAATTTGTGAAATGGGCATGTATAGCATAAGGCCCAAAAGGGCCCAACATTTTATTTAAAAAAATAATAGTAAAATTCTCACTTTTGAAGTTGGGTATCAAACGACTAAAGTCCCGTTTGATAACTATTTGATTTTTTATTTTTAAAATTTAAACTTATTTTTCTTCAAAAGTCCTACAATATGTTCCATCTTTACTATAATGTATCCATATTTCCTTAAAAAAATATGTGAATCCATATTTCCAAAAACAAATATAAACATTTGGAAGCTACTTTTTTTTTCTTCTAAATTTTGCTTTAGTTTCTAAAAATATAGATAAGATGTAGATGTCCAAGTAAGAAAAAACATATGATTAAATAGACGTTGTAGGCTTAAATTTCAAAAAAAATAAAAATAAATAAAATAGTTATCACTTAAATTTCTTAAATTTACTAATGAATTATCTAGGATACTCATTCTCTTTATTAGTTCTAAAATGTGAGAAGTGAGAAAGATTTCTTCCCATAAATACAAATTGGTACTTAATCAAGAGAAAGATTTCTTCCCATAAATACAAATTGGTACTTAAACAAAATTTATGTTTAAGTTCGGTTTGATAATTATTTTGTTTTTAATTTTTACTTTTTAAAATTTTACCTTGTTATATATTTTTCTTGTTTCAATATTTACACTTTATTTATATTTATAGAAACCAAACGAAAATTTGAAAAAAAAAAATCTCCTAAAACTTTTTTTTGTTTTTGAAATTTAATTAGCATTTACGTGTTTCTTAAAGAAACATGGATACATCTTAAGAAAGATGCATCACATTATATAAATTTTGAATAAAAATATGTTGAAGTTTAAAAAATAAAAAATAAAAAATAAAATGGTTATTGTCTAAATAATTCGAATTTTGACCATCTTATTATTATTATTAATTAATAATTTAATCTCTAAGTTTTTGGTCAAGTTTCTATTTGATTACTATATTAAAATTAAATATTATCTTTTTAACATTTCGATAATGTTCAATTTTGGTCATATTAAGTTTTTTTTCTTCTTATTTTCCATTGAGACAAAAACAATCAAAACATCAATATATTATTATTTAAAGTTGGTCGAGTTATTATCTTAGTCAAAATTTGATTACATGAGATCTTGATTTCGTGTAATTTTTTTTTTTTTTGAAAATCAATATGTTAATATTTAAAGTTGAGAATAATTTGGGTGCAGCCATGATGTTACACACACATATTTATTTATTTTCTTAGAAAAAAGAAAAAAAAAAGTGAATTGAGATAAGTGACGCTAGAGACACCACATATATTGACACCATTCCTAAGTGGAATCACGCCTGCACCCAAATTGTACTATTTAAAGTTTGTCTAGTTATGCAATAAGCAAAAATATCTTAATAGAAGATTAGTGATTAAATATCGAGATTAGTACTAAAAAAATGTGGAGATTAAAAAAAGAAAAAAAATGATTATAGAAATTTAATTAAAAAAAAAAAAATCGCAAAACTTTATCCAAAATAATTGTTTATTCAAAAAACGAAAGAGTGGGATTATCAGTGGAGCTTTCAGAAAATTTGTTTCTCGTGGTTCGAGACATAACTTCCATCAAGAATCTTCAATTTCTTCTCTAATTTGTTCTTCGAAATCGTTCTTCCAAATTTCAAGAATCGAAGAAATTCGCAACAATGGAAGAGAATTTCCCATCGTTGCCGGGAGATTGCTGGGAATTGATCTTCAGTTTCCTCCTCCACCGCCGTCACAGCCACCATTTCGAAACCCTATCTCTAGTCTGCAAGGAATTCTTCACCATCACCAACAATCTCCGATCAACACTCAGAATCTCCGGTTTAACGATTCCGGTACTTCCTCGGATTTACGCCAGATTCCGGCAACTCAAACGGATTGATCTCGGTCATTTCAAGGCCGAACTCGAACTCGATCGCATGCTCTTCGATATCGCCGATTCCGGATTGGATCTTGAATCGCTCGATATATCTAACCAGAGTTCCTTTCCAGTTGCTGGATTAACGGCTTTGGGATCGACGATGCGTAATCTTAGGGTTTTGCGGTGTTCGAAGATCGGATATATGCAGGATTACGATCTGGTTGTGATCGCTATCGCGTTTCCAAATCTTGAAGAGCTCGATATTAGTTATCCTGCTAATGAAAATTTGCCTTGTAATTGTTGTATGGAGATCACGGATTCAGGGATTCTTGATTTGATTCATCGCCTGCCTCGACTTCGCAAGGTAAATCTCTCTGGAAATTCGCTCATTACTGATACGTCGTTTTTTGCTTTAGCTACCGAATGTATGCAGCTTAAGGAAATAGTGATTCGTGATTGCGATTTGATTACGAAATCTGGTATTGCTAAGGCCTTACGCTGTAGTTCTAATTTGAGTTCGATTTCCGCTAGTTGGGTAGGGTTTCCTCCGGATCTTATTGATTCGTTAGTTTCTGTGAAGAATTTAACTTGTCTTGATCTTTCGGAATCGGCTATTTCGGATGAATTGTTGTTTTCGATAGCAAGATCATGTTTGCCATTGAAGAAACTCGTTCTTTTCCGATGCCGCAACTTTTCGATTCCTGGAATTTTGTTCTTGTTGCATCGAAATTGTATGATTGAATGGTTGGATCTTGCTGCTACTTATTATCTAACTGATGAACATGTAAACGAGTTATCAGAATGCCTCCCATTGCTAAAATTCATAAACCTCAGCTGGTGCAGAATGCTTACCTGTTCCTCCTTGTTCACTCTGGCTAGAAACTGCCCTGCTCTCACCGTGATAGTAATGGAGTTTGTGAATCTGACTAGAAAAGGTGATCTCGTAACAGATTTTGTCAACCCTCAACTTATATCTTTGCATTTGACTGGGAACCTGAATTTGTGCGACGAGGGTGTGGGGGAAATTGCTTCCATTCTCCCCAATTTGGAGATCTTGAAGCTAAACCACTGTAGAAACATCACAAATGAAGGCATTGGAGAAATCCTAAGCTCATGCACCAAGATTAGGCATTTGGAATTGAATTACTGTTCAGGTATCAAGAACTGGGTGTTGAACTTTGAGCTTTCAGCAATGGAGGCACTGAAATTACAAGGATTGAGAATTGAGGCTTCAACATTAGCTATGATCGGGAGAAGATGCCCTTCTTTAATCCATTTGGACTTGGGTTGTTCAAAAGTGACTGCAGAAGGGGTGAAGGAAGTGGTGCAAAATTGTCGAGGATTGAGGGAAATTAACTTGTTTGATTGCCCTGAAATTGATAGAAGTATTCTTTTTTGGATGGTTTTCTCGAGGCCGTCTTTGAGGGCGATAGTGTTAGACGATTCTGTTGTTCCTACTACTGCTACTCAAAGGAACTTATTCTTGCGGCATGGATGTATGATCATTAATGATGAATCTTGTTGGGATCTAAAGGGCATCTTAGAGTATCCCTGGTAAGTTCTTTTTTTTTTGCTTTCTTTATTTATGCAATTCATTTCAAATTCCTTTTTTTAGCTACAAGAATTTTGACCTAGAGACTGAGTAAATATCAATTATTACTACTAAGCTATGCTCACTTTTGACATTCCTTTTTTAAGTTAAACTTATTATGATTTGATTGTACATTGATTTTATATTTTTGGACAATGGAACAATTTGATAAGTATTTAAATCATTGTTTATGTAAATATTGTGTTGTTTTCTTTGGATGTGTTCTCATGAATAGCCCTATTGTTTGAGGTTAAAAGTTCAAGTCCCCGACCCCAAATTAATAACATAGTGTTTATATTAAGAAAATGTTTTTATTTAGTATTCGCGAGTGTCCGGGCCAGTTTACACATACCTCGATTATTCTCGTGGAACATATCGTTTTACCCTACAACATATGGATGTAAGGAAATTCGTTGGAAATTATTTTTTAAGCGACCAATAACCATCATGGATTGAACCCATCACTTCTTAGTTACTTATGACACTACGTGATGGTTTAAGAAAATCAATTTTGTTTGGAGCCATCCTTTTGGTGATGTTGTGGAAATTTTATGGCATAATTTCCTGGCTGCCTTTTCTTTTGGAAAATTTGGGTAAAGCGGAACGATATCCTCTTCAACGACTGGGAGACTCCTTGTTTCTCTCTTTCATTCTGACTCTATCATTCACCTTGCCTTTATTTTGGTGCAAAAGCTCTTAACCTTTTTGTAATTAGTTTTCTTTATTGCAAACTGGCATTGTTTTCTCTAATGCCCCACCTTTTTTTATTTTATTTTTTGTAACTTCACCATACATCAATGAAGTATTGTTTCTTATAAAAAAAAAGATTTTTATTTGGTCTGTTTAAAAGCTTGAATCTGATAAATTATTGACAATTCACATTCCCAGTTGGGGAGAAACTTTCCGTATTTGATAGTGTAATTTCATAAACTTTTCTTTTTTACATAGAATGTCTTCAATATGAATAACTTTGGCTTTTGAGATTTCCCCGTATATACTGGCACAAATTCTTCATTCTTGTCCTGACATTTTATGTTTGTTAACAGAGCGAGGGGCACGATACAATCATTCGGGCTGATGCCGAGTACGGAAGTGGAAGTTCTCGTGATTGGGCTGCGAAGGGACTGATGCTTCTGGTATTACACATTTTGTATGAATTATAGCTCAATTGTACAACAGTTATATAGGCTTAGGGACTTTCCCTAATGATTGTTTGAATGTTCTTTCAATATTTGCGCTCACAGGGCGTTGAAGCAGTTATATAGCAGAGAGCTTTGAGCGTATATACCGCAGCAACTTGGTCGGTATGTGTATTATTCCTTTATGTTTCGCCATTAGACTCAAAACCATGTTGTAGAGAAGACAACTTGTGGGATAAACTCCATTGTTTCTGTCGAAAATCAAGCAATTTAGCATTTTAATAGAAGAATATAAAAGAAATAAAATGACAAATCTACCATTTTACCCATGTGAGAATCCTTCCAATTTAGCACAAGTTTAGTTTAGTTTAGGAGGTGTGATTTGCTTAAATTGAAAGTTTAGGTGGTGTTTGAATGGGCAGTTAGTTTGAAGAGTTAAAAATTGAGAATTGTAGTAAAAAATTCGTTTAGATGTATTTTTTTTTTTTTTTTTTTTTTTTTTTTTTTTTTGTGGAAGGGGTAAAGACAGTAGCTTGTTTGAATGTAAATTTTAAATGAGTAGTTAAAAAAGAATGATTAAAAATGAGTGGTTAAAAATAAGTTATTTTGAGTATTTAGAAATGAATGATTAGAAATGAGGGGTTATTTTTAGTAGTTAAAATGAAGAGTTATTTTTTGTAGTAAAAATGAGGAATTATTTTGAGTAGTTATAAAAACTCATTTCGATATAGTTTTTCGAGAAATAGTTAGTAAACACTCATTTTAAATATTCTCTAAATTCAACGAACAAACACCTCCTTAGGAAGTTAATAGGAACAAACATCATCTTTTGTGTGTGGGTGATCGATGTTTTTTTATTTTTTTATTTTTTATAATTTTTATTTTATAAATTAATCTTTTTAGGTGCTTCTGTATTTAAATTGATGAAAAAAGTGCATGTGGCGAAATATTCTAAAAGTATTTTATATAATATTTTCTTTCAATATTTGAGATACTATGATCTTTTCTCTCCAAATCAAAAATATTCAATTTTGGTCTTCCAATTCTTCCTCTGATAAAAGGAAAGAAAAGATTCTTTCCATGACAACTTTAGTTTTAAAAACAAAATTTCCGTTTCATAATTTCTCTACTTGTATGGTTTTTTCTTTTTAAAAGTGCTTTTGAAAATCGGCATGTTTTAAGTAGATTTTTTTAATGCATAGAATACAGTAATTTTGAATTTCAAAAATAGAAAGCAAAAGAAATTCATGCTAGTAATAATTCTTGTACTTTGAGAATTGAAAAGTAAAATGTGTTTTAATAAGCTGTATAATGTGTTTTAAATCTAATTTCTATTAGGCGTAAACAAATCATATTTGTTCCTCAAAAAAAAAAAAAAAAATCATATTTAAAAATGTAGAACATAGGAAAGGGAAAATAATAAATCAGACATTGGTTTATTTATTATTTGAATTGTTTGTTGTATTGCATGGAATTAGCAAACTATATTTTCTCTTTTATATTATATTAAAAGTCGCAAACTAAACAAATTCAATCCATGCTTTCATAGAAATTTTCAATTCATCCATATGCCTCATTAGAAAAAAAAAGGTTTTATTTTTAGGATTTATATTTGAAACATTTCATCGGCTATAGAGGTTAATAACATTATAATAATTGATTTACTATTGAAGAACAGGCACATCTGTTGGTTGATGTCAATTGATGCTCAAAATTTATTATCGTTTGGGAAAAAGTCATTAATCGTTTGATTAGGTTAGCTCCATTTGGACGTGGATGATTCAAACCAACTAATCTTTTTTTTACATCATAATTACATATTTTATGTTGGTTGATCTATACTCTTATTCATTGTTTTTATGTGTCAATAGTGACTTTTTTAACTAAAAAATTGTGCGTCGAAGATTTGAACACTTTTTTTTTTTTTAGTATATTTGCGGAAAGAGGGATAAATACCGATTTTCGTGATTGAACTTGTGACTCTGGTGTTGAATTATTTTTCAATCAAATAATGAAACTATTGCGTCACTAATACATTCAGTGAAGATTTGAACTCGTGATTTCTTGGTTATAGACATACATTTATGTCATTAAGTTATTGTTCTCGTTGACATTAATAATAAGATTTGATATTATGAGAAATTTGTGATAACATTTAATATGTGCACCATTAATATTTAGATGGGTTAAAAATTAATAGTTTGAACCAAATGAGAGGGAATCAAATCATTACAAAAATCCCTCCCGATCAAACAAAAAAAGAAGAAAGAATCCCTTCAATAAATCTTATTTATTTATTTTTTATTTTTTAGTTCATATATCTACAAATCTTCAAACTTTAAGTCTAGTAGCAAAACATTTCCTCCTCATTGTCATCATTTACTCCCACCAAAGTAAAGGAAATCAAACGCCCTAATAATTAGGAATTAAATGCAAAAGCCCAAAAATAAAAGGAAAAGAACCCAAAGTAATTATTGGCATTTATATCTACAATGGAGAGTGAAAATGACCATATAGTTGAAGGAAGAGTAGATGATAAATAAATTAAAAAAAAACAAAAACGAAAACAAAAACAAAAACAAAACAAAACTTGATGATCACCAAAGATTTTTTTTTTTTTTTTGAGTTCAAGTTGGGGAAGGAGATTACAAATACCGATTTCAAAAATTGAACTCGTGCTATGGAATGGAAATAGATTAACATTAAAACCAAACTTGTTGATCACCAAAGTATCTTGTACATATTTTTCACCATTTGTGTAGATAATAATGTAACTCAACTTCAATTTTTTTTTTTTTTTTGAGTTCAAGTTGGAGAAGGAGATTACAAATACCGATTTCAAGGATTGAACTCGTGACCGTGGATTGGAAATGGATTAACACCAAAGCCAAACTTGCTGATCACCAAAGTATCTCGTACATATTTTTCACCATTTGTGTAGATAATAATGTAACTCATCTTCAATTTATTTTTTATTTTTTAGATTACAACAATTGAAAGTGGGAAATTCAAACTCAAGACCTTTTGGTATACACTAATGCTCTTGAACAACTAATCTTGTTGGCCCTCATCTTCAATTTATTATTTCTCTATAATTAGTTAAATCATTATTTTCTTATCATTTCTCTACAAATGATAGAAATATGTACTAGTTTTTTTGGGGAAAATTGGCAAGTTTTGCTTATAAAAAATGTGGAGGCCAAGGGTGAATCACACGTGTGGAGTAGATAAATGGCACGTGTAAAGAGATTGAAGTCACGCGCTGGTAACGAACTTCAAATCCACACCACCCGCCACATTTAAGCCCCTTCGCCGCTAGATTCCCTTCTTTCATTTTTCCTCTAAATTAATAAATTATTATTATTTTTTATTTTGTTTTTATGTCTACTTTTGTTCATTTTCGTAATCTATTTTTAGAATATCTATTTCTGATGTAGTTACACGTTCATTTGTTATATTTTTTTATTAAAAAAAAACACTATTTTAACTAAATAAAACATTATTTATTATAGTAGAAATTAACATAACTTGTCTCTAATAAACCAATAAGAACAGTAGTTCAACAACATCAATGTACTTTCAATAATTTCGAAGTATTGAATTCGAATTCCTTCACAAAAAAAAAAAAGTTGCCAGCAATAGCTTGTATTATTTTTTAATAAAACAAACTTAAAAGTCTAAAAACTAAAATTAGACTTTTGAAACCAAAATGAAATAAATATCAAAGTTTAGCTAACAAAGTGACATTTTAACAAAAAAATAAAAATAAAAATAAAAATTTATGCCCTTAGGTGGGTCATATTTCAATTTCATCTACATATTTGAAAATTGAACGTTTTTTTCTTTTAACATTTTGATGATATTCATTTTTAGTTATTGAAATAATAAAATCGTTAGTTACCCAACATAATATTGATTAAAATAATTATTAGACTATTATTAAATTTAAATATATTAATAAAATGGTTATTTTAATTTTTATCTGAATTTAATTTATACAAAAATAAACTATAAAAATAAACTAAAAAAACACTTACTAAAATTTTCAATCATAAAAATGTTAATGAGAAAAATAATCCATTTTAAAAGCTAAGAACTAAATTCAAATTGCATCCCAAAAGTTAGAGATTAAAAAAGTTCAAACAAGAGAGTAAACTATTTGGTAAATGTTAAAAAAAAAAAAAAAGTAACCTATTAGGTGAAAAAAAAAAAATTAAAGTTGTAATTTATTTTATTTTTTTGAAATTACATTAAAGTTGTAATTGGAAATACATGGAGTAATTGCCACGTTCCGGTAATGGGGACCGTATGAGATTGAGAAACAAAGGGGTGCACAAAAATAAAGAAAAATATGTAGAGAGAGAATATAA
>JBBMKA010000002.1:4221148-4247698 GCA_037833695.1 Sechiopsis laciniata | reverse complement strand
ACTAAAAATAACTACTCATTTTAAATCTACATCCAAACAAGATTTTGACTCTAACTTCTCTACACAAAAACTACATCCAAACGAGTTTTTGGCTACAACTCTCACTTTTCAACTATTCACTATAACTCCTCAATATAACTCCTTAACTTAAATCCTACCTAAATATGTCAAACAAATAGCCCCGCAGAATTATTTGTAACAAAATATATATAAAAAATAAAACCAATAATGATATGAAAATTCAAGTGGTTTAGTAATATGCATGATACTGGCAAGCACCGTGAATGGCTTTTGTGAAGAAGAAAACAAAATTGGACGCAGTTTTCAATATGGTGATGTTCTTTGACCATTTTTTTTTTAATTTTATTTATTTATTTATTGTTTTTGTGGTAAATGATAGTTGGAGAGATTCAAAATATAATAATTGTGTTCAACTTTCAACCTTTTCTCTTGATAAGTTTATGCCTTTGTTTTTATTTTGTTTTAGCTATTGGCTTTTCCATCTTTCAACCTTTTCACTTTGATAAGTCTAAAGCTTGTGTATGTGTTTATAAATAACTTGGGAATTTGGATTATAGCCACAACCAAGGGTGGATTCAGGCTTACAAGTTTGGGTGGACCGACTTTTTTATTTTATTTCCAAGTGTACGAATATGCTTACCTCAATTTTTTTATGAGATCACATCGCTCTTCATCCATAATATTTTGTTGTCAATAAAATTAATTGCAAAGTAAGTGGTGTAATTGTGAATTAAATTTTTAACCTTTTAATTCCACCATGATTTTCTTTATAAAAAAAAATCTACAACCCATGATGTGAAAATTATGTTTCATAAATATATATATAAAAAATGAAAATATATTAAGAAAAAGAGGTACAAAGAAAAAAAAAATGAAAAAGTAAAAAGGATGAAAATATATTAAAAAAACTAAGAAAAATACAAATGATAATATAGAGGGAAAAAGGAGAAAGAGAAGGGAAAAAGAAATAAAGGAAAAAGGACGAAAGAGAAGGAATTACAAAAAAAAAAAAAAAACTATAGATAATAACTGCTAATTACTACAACCTGGGATTCAAACTAATGAATTTCTAGGGGAGCAAAATCCACTCAACCACTATAGAAACCCATGTAGTCTTGTAAATTAAATAAAATATAGTGTAAAATGTAAAGTTCTTGGGGGACCATGACCCCCTTAGTCCCTTCGACGGTCCGCTAGTGGCCACAATCTCATATTTATGAACATAGTGTAATAATTTAAATGTGCTCTTCAATTAAGTTCTAATTTATTTTAAAGTTATTTGCTAATGTGGTTGTGTGGTTATCCTACAATAAAAACAGTCACAATTATATCACACATGTATTACTCGTAACAGGTTAAATTTTTGGTGAAATCCAAAATACGTCATTATGCTACAAAAAATTATATTGAATTTTAGATTATTCGGGTTGGATTTTTTAGGATGGCAAAAAATGAACAAAGATTGGCTTCGGAATAAAGACAAATTGTCTACATAATATGCTGAAGGCGTCAAATATTTTGTAGGAATGACCAAAAATCACGTTAATTGTATGGGTGAAGTGAGATGTCCATGTAATAAATGCATAAATGATTCATGACAATCCATAATTTTTCAAACATATTACTTCTATCTATTTGTAGGCGAAGTTGATAAACTTGCAAGAGTTCTCCACTATTAAAGGGGCTGAACCCGGAATAGAAGCCAAAATTTTTGAAACTGTGTTAGGGTGGCGCACGGATGGGATCTGAGGCATATGCTATTTGCCAAAGTGAAAAATGGAGAAAAAAGTAAATTGTCTAGCTCGACTTCGAGGACTACAAGTGGAGTATCAACGCGTGAGCATGAGCTGACCGAGAGGGTAACGGCGCTCAAGGTGGACAACGAAGAGCTTCGAAATCAGATTACCCAGATGATCCAAGTGCAATCTAATATGCAAGCACAACTAGCGCTAGCGGAGGTGTTAAGGAAGATCAATGATGACAGTAATTCGTCTAAATAGCTAGGTATTTTTCTAATCTATTTGGTTGTGGCTATCATCATTCTGGCTATCATGCAACAATGATGATAGCCACATTAGTACTTACCATTTGATACAAATATGTTTTGAATTTGATTGTATTGTGGCTATTATGCATCAAAGATAGCCACAATTGTTAATATATAAATGTTTTCACAGGTTTACAATTTTTGGTTAAATTTAAAATACATCGTTATGGTGCCAAAATTTTAATAGAGTTTTTGAGATTTGTATTGTTTAAAGGTAAAAGTTACAAGTTATAGTTCTAGGTTTACTTATAAAAGTTTAAGATCGTACTCATATCTTTTGTTCTCTATTTTAGGTATTTTGTTGTTGCGATAAAGACGTGAATGAAATTATTTTATTAGGGTTACATTTTGGTCTTCTCTTTGTATTACTTAGGGGTACGTTTTTATTTTTTCTTTTTATTTTTTGGTTTTTATTTCTAATATTGGATTATGTTATTTTGAATGATGAAGTTTGTAAACATAAATGAATTATAGATCTTTTTCTTTATGTTATATGAAAATTTTAACATTGTTTAATTTGTTGAATGTATGAACTTATTTTGGATGTTGAATTACTGTCTATGGATTCATTTGGAAATTCATTTCAAATGTTGACCTTATTCTAAAAATAAAATAAATTTAGGAATTAAATTTTTTTTTTGGAGATCTACGGTGACGGAGGACTTCGTTGCCGCAAATGTAGGCAATAGAACTGGCCTCTGGCGGCATAGGATGTCTAAACCAATTGAATAGAGCTCTGTAAGCCGACGGGATAGCAACGGAAGAACCTTTTACGTCGGCATAGACTACCTACAGCGACGGACCATACTTAAAAACCCTACGCCGACAGACGCAATTTTCTGTCACCAAAAACCTATTTTCTTGTAATGGACAGAGAAAGAAATCAAATCAAATTAACTTGTCTAAGTAAAAACTCCTAAATTTTAATTTAAGAGTAAAGATTTTCTTCCTCATTACCATCATTTACTCCCACTAATGAAAACAATCAAACACCCTAATAATTAGAAATTAAATGCAAAAGCACAAAATAAATGAGAAAAAAAATTAAAGTAATTATTGGCATATATGTTTACATTGGAGAGTGAAATGTATCATGTTTATTTTTTGTATATCACAATCTCTTTAACTCTTACTCACATCTCATCAAACCTATTTAATTCTATCAAACTTTATTAGAATAAAAAAAATTAATGTAAAATAAAAATCTTCTCTCTTAAGCACCAATCTCCTAAAAGTTTTTCAACCTCTTTTTTTAAAACACAAATACCCAAAAAAAAATTTCTAACATCTCTTCTCCAAAATACCAATTATATAATTGAAGGAAGGGCAGATAAGTAAATAAGAAAAAGTGGAGGGCGGGATGAGTCGCACGTGTGGAGTACGACACGTGTTAAAAGATTGAAGTCACGTGTGTTTTTTTAGTACATATCGGGAGAGGGGGACAAATTCCGATTCTCGGGATCGAACCTATAACGTTGGTGTTGAACTGGTTTACAATCAAACAATGAAACCATTGTGTCGTTGACTCAGTATATAACATTTTAATAATACAAACTTTTAATTCAGGTATATTTTTAGTTCACTTTTATATTTATTTTTAAAAAGCAAAATTAAATTTACATTAAAATTAAAATAACCACTTCATTAATATGTTTGACTAAAATTAGTTTTGTCATTATTTTAATTAACATTATATTAAAATTGAACATTATTAAAATATTGGGCGTAAAAGATTTCCATTTAAAAATAGGTATCATATAGAAATTAGATCCCAATCCTAAGTCTTAGAAATGAGTTTTGTTTTCTTTTTTGTATTTATACCTTCATTTTTATTATCTACTTTAAGGGTGTGTTTGAGGCAAGGGGAATGATAATGAGGAGAAGAATTTGGAGGAGAATGATTATGGAGGTAGGTAATGGTTATTTGTTTTTTGAGTAAAGGTAATGATTATGGAGAGAATGATTATTTGTGTTTGAGATAGAGGTAATAATTATGAGAAAAATAAAATAATGAATATGATGTGAATGAAAATAGTGATGCAATGTATGCAAAGTTGTTAAAGAGAGAATAAAAAGTAGTTAGGGGGAGAATGAAAAAAGTAATTTTTGAAAAACGTGATTATGGGAGAATGATTCTCGGTGGCCCAAACACGGGAAATCATCTCCATTTCCATTCTCTCCCTTATTCTTGGTGGCCCAAATACCCCCATAGTTCAAATATATATATATGTGATTACTACAAAGTTGGTGGCATTTTGGTTTCAAACTGATATTACTATTGTTGACATTAATATATTATAATTTCTTCATTTTATTTAAAGCATAATAGCTAAAACATGTTAAGACAGAGTAAATTAGTTGGAAATAGAAAATTTGAGTATCCATAATTTAAGCATGGTATACTTTTAAAAATATTTCATCCATAACAAAAACATAAATTAATTAAAACTATCATTTTCACTTTATTAAAATCTATCTGATTGAATAAAATTTTCATATATTAATTTTTATCTAAAGTTTTGATACTCATAAAAATTTCTTAAATTTGAGGAATTATAATAGATGACCTATTTTAACAAAATAATTATAAATATAGTTAAATTTTAAAATATTTGTGTCCATAATAATAAATAAGGTTCAATACGGTATTATTAATACTCACATTAATATACAGTATTATGGATTATTAATATATTTTTATGTATTATTAATACAATATTATATATTGTTAATACAATGTATTATTACAATATTATATATTATTAATACATATGATTATGATTGTTAATTTTTTTTTAAAGTAATCACATTTGTAATTATCTTCTGAATTTGGGTAATTTGGTAAATTTCCATTATTATTGGGGTGTTTGATTGTTTTCATCCGTGAGTTACACCCTAATCCACTAATGAAAAAAAAAATATAGGAAAAATTACAATTTTAATCCATAGGTATAAAGTTTAACTACAGTTTGATTTCTATATTTAAAAAATAAATATTTTTTATTTTTAATATTTAAATAATACTCACTTTTAATTACTATATTTCAAAATTAAATATTTTTATCCCAAAATTTCAACAATATTATCTCTATGTATATTAAAATTAAAAGAACAAAAATGGGACAAAAAGAGAAAAAAAGGAGAGAGAAAGTAGGGGGAATTAAGAGAGTGGATGAGGAAGTAATGAATGTGAGCATCCACTTCCCAAATTGGCCCCCACTCATTCTTTCTATTTATACCTTCTTCTTCCACCATTCCCCACTTTTCCTACTCTTTCTCTCTCTCTCTCACTAAATCTCTCTCTTTCTCTCTCATCGCCATGTCCGACGACGACGACGACCAATGGGTCCACGTCGCCCTCTCCGATGACTCTCTCGTCGTCGACTTACTTCTCTGCCTCAACCGTCCTCCGCCGCCGTCAAATCCTCTCTCTCCGCCACTCCGCCTCGACTGGTCCGTTCGACAGCCCCGCTCCCGGCCCATTCTTCCCCGTCACAACTCCGATTCCGCCGTCAAGGACTCCGACACGGCGGCCAGAGCAAGTCCGACCACCCCTCTCACTTGGAGTAGCGGCGGCGGCGGCGGCGAAGGTGGTGCTACCTCCGTCAGCGGCGGATCTAAGGTTTGTTCGTTCGTTTCGGTTTTGTTTTGGTTTTTGCGTTAGAAATGACGAAACTGCCCCTTCCTCCCTCTCCGTCGGCGACTATGTCAGATTTTTGCTCCCTTTTCTTCTAACTTCTAATTATTCCTTTCGTGTATTTACGGATTTACCCTTCGTTTCTCCTTCCACCGCCGGCTACTTTTCCGGCCATTTATTTTTTCGAAATTAACCCAATTTCGACCTACTTTGAAATGAGACGCGACCCATTTCTCTGAATGGGTCAAGAGTGGCATAATATTACAATAAGGGTATTTTGGTAATTTGTGTTTACAACAAAAATTAGAGCAAGGAGAAAAAATAAATAAATAAATAAAAGAGTCAAAGCCTTATATCCTCCATTGGCCCTTTATTAATCTCCCACCTGGAATATGGATATGTGCCCCTAAATATATTAGTCAAGCCCTAGACTCTACTACAAGGGTCATTTTCGTCTTTTCATCCCCCCCAAAGATTAAAAGGGCCCATCTTTATCGGTGGCGTGTTTCCGTGGCAACGAATTCTGTGTGTCGTTCATGATGTTGGTGGTTGTGCCCTTTTTTATGTTTGGTTTATGAAAATTATAAAAAAAAAAAAAAAAAATCTAGTGTGGTTGTTTTCATCATAACTTTGTGCACTTGCTTCATCTTCACCCTTCCTTTTTCCATTAACTGACAAAAGTTTATGTTTTTATAATGTTAAAGAGAGATTAGCTTCATGGGTTTGGTCAAACGATGGCTCTAGTGTTTCAGTTCTCTCTTCCATGACAGCCTGTGATATCTTAAACTTTTTCCCCCTTTCTCATAAACATGAATTTTTGTGTCTTGAAAATGGTTACTACAATGTTTCTCTTTTGAGACCACGCTGTTCCTTTTTGGTGAACTGGGTGTGTAATCATTAGAAACAAATCCTTCTTGTTTTGCACTTGCTAATTGTTGATTTTGACTAATATTTTGATCTTTAAACTCCATTAAATTCACTTGGTTGTTATGGGTTCTTCATTGTGTTGGGTGGAGGCAGAGGGTCCCACTTGTGGAAAAAGAATCTAACTTGTGAAATGGGTCATACCTAATTCAATGGCTTCCTTGATTTGGTTGTATTGGTGGTATTAATGAATAGGACACTAGTGCTAACTTTTTCTTTTTTATAAGTAAGTATTTGTGACATCTTACGTGCACCTCGACTATTATCAAGCTACAAATCTCATGAACCTATAGTATTTGGTGGGCATTAATCCATACGTTTTTAGTTTAGTAATCCTTTTAACCACCCACTAGGCCAATTAATAATGGTTTAGAACTCTAATAACATCATTGTAACATAGTCTAACTGGTCAAGACAGATCCGAGTTGATCGGGGGATCTGATTCTGAGTTATTTTGTTCTGAATTTATGGAATTTATGCAATTTGAGTTCAATGAGGAATGACTTTTGAATGTATGTTTGTGTGCAGAATGTTGGTAAGAGTGAAGTAGTTGCAACAATGAAGAGACCAAGAAAGAAAAAGGTAAGTTTTTATCAGCCAAGAAATTCCCAATTCCACTTTGCTTTTAAAGCCTTAGAGGGAATCCAAATCTTTCTTCTTCTTGCTTTTGTTTTTCACCCTTTGCTTTTCCTTTTCCTTTTCCATTTCCTCTTTTGGTTTGTGTGTTAAATTCTTAGTTTCTTTCCTTTTTGGGTGCACCATGGGCCATAGCCATGTTGGCTTTTGTGTGTGTTTTGGATTATGCTGATTGAATTCATGGTGGATGGCAGACACTAGGAGAACTTAAAGAGGAGGAGGTTTTGCTAATGAAGGAAAGGAGAAGCTTGAAAGATGTATGTTTTTGTAAGAATGTGATGAATTCCGTTTTCTATCGTCGATTTCAGTTGCATTCTTGCTAAGTTTCTTCCTTTTATAATGGCAGGCCTTGGCTACCTTACGGCTCAATGTAGAAAAACAGAGGTCTATAAATGGAAGCTTGAAGAAAATGAAGGTGAATAACCTCCACATTTTCGTATCATTAGTATATGCGATATTTAACTCGATCGTCGATGTTTTTACTCTTTATCAAATGGAATTGGGAAACTTGCATTTACTTCTCATACCTACTGGAATTATGACTGAAAAGCTTCTGTTTTTTCTTTCTTTCTTTTGCTCCTTTTCTTATGTCCTTTTTGCTGATGTTTGCAAGCTGAGATTTATGGTTTGTGGTGGATCTCAAGTAGAGAGGAGAGAACCCAATGACTTTTTTTTTTATTACAGATTCTTTGTTTTCAAAATAGTTCTCAAGTGAACTAGTCTTTTTTTTACTTTTTACCTTCTTAAAGCAAGTACTTTAATGAGGATTGGAACAACTTGAGTAGTTCTAGAAAATATTCCCTTCTTAACAACAAAGCAAAAGAAAATGAGATTTAATAAAAAATGATAGCCAAATAAAAGCTGTTTTCGAAACTCCTCTCCCAAACAGTTACATGTGAATGCTGGTGTGTAATATGTTGAATACTTTGGGATTTTGAGTAATGAATAGATATCTTTCCATATTGTGACAGTTAAGATTGTCATTTTTTTAAACTGATTCTCAGTTACAGTTTGACTGATGTTATAATCGTGACATACGAACTTCTTAGTGTCGTTAGCTTTAGCGAGAGCGGGAAAATATTCGACATTGTTTTACGTTGAAGCTTAAATTGATCTTGACAATTAGATTGTCATTTAAAAAAAAAAAAATTGAATTTGTTATAGAAGCTAAATTGTTTAAATTATACAGCTTGATTTCCAATCACAACAAGCAACTGAGATGGCTGTAGCATCTGCTCTTCCGAAAGAGGCAAGCTCCGACCAACCTCAACCACAGGCACTGCTGACATCTATATGCAACACAGCACCCGTCGGGGTCGATGCTTCATACCAATTACCTCTGCCAAACGTTTCTTGCAAATTACCGGAGATTGGAACTATGGGGAGTGTTTGTTTGTTACCTGATCTTAATTTGCCTTTTCAAGAGGACTCCGGTGCCGAGGTCCTGTACCGAATGAGCTAAGGAAGACCAACACGACCAATATTAAGCTCCCATAACTGAGAGGAACGAAGATCGACGACGACGACATTTGCTTAATAAGATGTAGTTCCTAAATCCTAACCCTGTCATAGGAGTTACTTATAACTGTAATTACAAAACCAATTTTCTTAGCCGCATAGTCAATTATATCTTCTTCTTTTTCCTTTCGATAGTACCTGAAAAAATCGAGCATAGAACCGTGTAGTGACCTCGAAAACCCTTTAGCTCTTTAGTGTTATTCATTCACAGGCTTCTACATCTGCTTATATTCTTTGGAGCCAACCCTCTTTCTTTTCTCAGACTCCAAAGACATTGCAAACAATGTAATTATTGGATAAAGTCAACAAAATTCAATGTTCCTTACATCCAATTATTAATTATAGAACTCTAGTTTCCATGTTAAAAGTGATCATCTTCATTCCTTTTAATGTTTTTCTCTTGATTATAGAGCAAATTTTGCACAGTTTACAGAGGCCAATAAAAGAATCAAACTTTGGAGGTCCTATAAATTGAAATGGCCCACAAAAGTTTGAACATTCACTTGCATTTGTGTATTGTCAATTTCAATTCTCTAAAAAGTGCTTATGGAGAACAATGTTTCTGTAGCCAATGAAATGAAGAAATGACTATAATGAGGTATTACAATCAAAATTGATCAAACAAAATGAGTCTATGACGAAAATTATAATAAATTATGTCTATAATCATTACTCGTTAAAATTTTGGCAAAAATACTAATGGAGTATAAAGCAATTAGTGGTTTAACAAAAAAAAATCCCAAAAAATCTCTTTTGATACTCAAAAAAGTTTTGAGAGCCACAAAACTCTTATGGAGAATATTTTGAATACATAGAAGCAAAAAGGATTATGGCAAAGTCTCAAAAGTCGGTTCCTTTCCTAGCTATGTTCATTAGCTTAAGCCTCCTCTTCAACATGGGTTTTTTTGTAAATCAACATGCTTTTGTTTATATTACTTTTTTCTCTCTAATTTCATCTTTTATTAACTTTGCTAATCCTCTTTTTTTTTTTAGCTAATACTTCAATACATTTAATTAACTATCTAGTCGACAACTAGTAACTCAGCCACATCAGTGTATAATAAAAAGTCATAGTTTCGAATCTTCCATCCTAATTATTATAGAACAAAAAAAATTACCTACCTAGTCATCACATAGATAATAACACTTGTTTGGGCTTTTTTTTAAAAATTCTAATTATTTCTTTTTTAAACCAACAATATGTAATTAGGCTAAGTATTTAAATCTAAGTTATAATTAGTCAAACAATTGAGTAGAGAAGTTATATCTTTGACTTAAAGGTTTAAAAAGAAAAGAAAAAAAAAAGAAAGAATTTAGTAACTAAGAGATTGCATGTTAGTTAAGAAATCTCTGTTAAGATGGAGTATTTTTAGAATCAAGTTTTAGAAGGCTTTAGATATGAATTGTTAATGTCAATTGTATAACTTTCGAAAATAAAAAGAGAGCGTAGAGAGAGAGACATTTTCCTTCAAACCTCTTGAATAAAGGTGTTTTATAGTACATATAAATCTCATTTGACCGAACCACTTAAAATTCTTATGCAAAACATCTTCTTTCTCGTGTTTGTAATTCCATCAAATTATTGTTGAGAAATCTTTGAGAATCTTAGCCACCTAGAAGCTTGCAATCCACAATGGCGAGGGAGAAAGGCTTTTCCATTCATTCCATTTTGGTTATGTCCAAAGCAAAATAAATTAGGGCATGTGAGGTTTTATTTGGGCCTAAGAAATGTTACACCTATCATACAAGAGCCCCTAAAATTAACTGTAGTAGTGATTAATTTTTTTTTTTAGTACAAGTTAGGAGAGGAGGATCACAAACTCTACGATAAATATTCTAATCTAGTATGAACTTTAATTTTATGTAAGTTGAATTACCGTTTATTTTGAGGATTAATTGATGTCATTTTTCGCTAACACTTAGGGCATGTTTGGTGCAAGGATTGGAATTAAGTTAATCGATATTAAGTTAAGCTGGATATTAAGTTAAGCTGAGGATTAAGGTAATCAATGTTTGGTAAACAAGTTAAGTTAAGTTGGATTAAGTTAATCTAGGTTTTTATTAAATATTTTTCATGCATTTTATTTAAATGTCTACTCTTTAATTTGTAAATGGCAAATTGAGATTCATTTGAAAATAGTAGCAATATGATATTCATTTGTTTGATTGATATATATTTTATTAATTATTTCAATTTTTTTAATTTTTTTTTTTAGAATTATTTCAATTTTAATTTAATATCTATATCAAAAATCATTTTAATTTAATTACTTGATTACAAAGTGGTTGAATCTACACGTGAATTGAAAATGGCTTGTGTTTTCCAATTAAATCAAATTAAGTATTATTTGGCTAATTCTGATTTTTCTAGATTAATTTAATAATGAAGTAAAATGAATTAAATATTTGTACTTCTAGAATCAAATATAGTTATCTTTACTTAATAATCTAAATTTAGATTTACTCATAACAAACTAAAAGATAATATTTTAGATTTACAAATAACAAACACAAAGTATATCAATAATTTTAATTTGATTCGTGATCAACAACTTAATAAATCTATTTATCTAAAAAAAAAAATTTAGTAAATCTATGAGATTCATTTAAATTGATTTGGAAATTCAAAATATCAAAATTCAACCTCCCTAAAAAAAGAAATCTCCTCCGTCATATCACTTCAGCCATTGCATAACATCCAAAATTGGTAAAACTTGGATTGAGCTTCTCAAGTATAAAAGTAAAACTAGTACTATTTGATTTAATGTTTATGATTCATAGCATAGTTCATCAAATAAGTTTAAATTGCCAAATCTCAATAACTGTTGAATTAAAAAAAAAAAAAAAAAAACCACAAAGAACTCTCTGGCATTTAAAGGAAATCAAGGACTAAATTCGTAATTCAATCCAACCTCATTTTTTTAAAAAAAGGTCAACTTCACACCACACAACAACACAATACTCAATTGTCAAATTCTGTAATTTCTGAGGGAAAAAAATGAATTCAAGCTGGACACAAAACAGAGAAATAGAAACATAAAAAGAAACATGAATATGTTGAATATGATACAATTTTTTCCTTTCTCTTTTAGGTGGCTGTTGAAAATGAAGACACGTGGAGTCTAAAAAATCAGGTGTCAGTCATGAATAGAGGTACCATAGAATTAGAAGAAAAAAAAAAAAAAAACATCCCAAATCCTAAATCATTAACCTCAAACCCTTCTTCTCAACTACTTCGTTGATCTGAATCTAATCACATTCCAAAAGGGCCAGAACCTGCAAACCCAATCGTCCGCGGCAGCTAGAATTGGTGGTGGAGCGATATCGATACAAAACGATAAATATCTCCAAAATTTCCATCTCACCCACAAGAAAAAAGATTGAAGCAAAATTTCAGAAGAATCAATAAGTCAACCATAAAAATGAAGCCACTGGAGTAAAAAATTCAAAATCTTTCCATTCCAGAAGAATAAGAATTTTTTTTCTCCAAATCCTACCCAATATTCCTTCCATCCTCCTAAAATCAATGAAATGAAACCCAAATCGAAACTAAAAAAATGTGAATACAACACACGCCGATGGATAGTTTCTTTTTCTTCATTCTATTCACATTGGCAACCTAAAATCAGGCAAATCGGCTGCCAATAAACGTGAAAATGAAGGTAGAATCATATACATGTGAAAGAAATTGAAGAGATGAACTTGAAAAATTGAGAAATTGAAGAAGAACGAGTCGGAGACGAGAGAGGGAAAAGCCCTAAACCGAGGGATGAAGCAATATTTACTCGGATTTGTTCAAATCCAAGTTGGGTATTAAGTTAAATCGGATTACACGAAACCTGTCACCAAACAAGTATTATGGAGATTAACTTATTGTTGCTGAAATTGCTATTTGCTAAATATATTGTCATTATTATCTTTAAAATTAATATAGTGTCAATAAAGGAGAGTATTAATATTTAATCACTTCAGAAAAGCTTGAGTTTTTTTTTTTTTTTTCAATTATATTCAGATTAACTTTCGTTGAGTCACATTTTTTGTTAGATTGTGAATTTTAAATATCCTACGGTTAAGATGATGACTCCTATGAAATGTATCTCAGACAATGGGATTGGACCAGTAAGGTTTTTTATACTAGGCTTGTAGTGAAAGAGTCACGTTTAGTTTAGCTTTATTTTTTTTTTTAATTTTTCATTAATATTATTTTATAATAAGGAGCTATATATTTTTTACGTAGATAAGGGGACTCTCAAAAGGGGTGGTTCATTTTGATGTCAATTATTGTACTTTATTTGGTTAGATTCCTTTATACTACAATTTTAATATATCTTTGAAAACTTTTTTTTAATCCATAATCTTTTTGTTGGCTCTCTGAAAATAATATAATATATTATAGTTTCACAGTAATATGAATAGAAATGAACCAATTATGTTACACTTTTTTTCTTGAAGAAGAATTTGTTACACTTGATTTTAGGATTATTCCTTGATTTTAAGATAATGTAGTTTTTCTTTTATTTTTTAAGTTAAAATACTATTTTGGTCCCTCGACTATCACATTTGTTTCATTTTTGTCCCTCAATTTTTAAATGTTCAATTTTAATCTTCCAACTATCATTTTTGTTTTATTTTGGTTCCTCAATTTTTCAAATGTCTAATTTTAATCTTTCAACTATCATTTTTGTTCAATTTTAATCCTTTTACTTTCTAAAATAGTTAAAAATAGTCCTTGTAGTTAACAATTGACTAGATGCATCAAAATAAATATAAAATTGATTAAAATTAGTTATCTTCTTCCTCACTTCTCTCCCTTCTTTCTCCTAAGGCCTGTGCTTTAAACACCAAACAGAGCATAAAAATGGCAGTCTTCTTTCTCAAATCTACACAAAACAGAGCATAAAAAGGGATGTTTTTAAACATGTATGGATTTATATCTTTTTATTCATTTATTCATATCTTCACAAACACAAAGTTTAAAATGGAATTATATCTTTTAAGCTACTATTGGTTGGGAGTTTAATTTTTTTCATTAATGTCAAGAGGATGTTTTCTTAAACATATTTTACTGTTTTTTTCTTTTTAATATTGGCCGCTTATTCCTCGTTTCCTCTCTAATCCCATAAGGCTAATCATTAAGACACAAGAGGATTGAATCCCTTCACCTCTTTTTATGAAGAAGGTGATGACTATTTTTTTTTTTTTTTCATTTATTATTTTCTAACTATAGTTAATTTATTTTAACCTAAGAACTATTTTTAAATTATATGAAAAGTAAAAATATTAAAATTGAATATTAGAAAATTGAAGATTAAAATGAAACAAAAATAATAGTTAAAGAATTAAAATTAAACATTTAAAAATTGAGAGAGTAAAACGATATTTTACTCTATTTTTTATCTTTGTTACGTATAATCATAAGAGGGATGGAAATTGAAATCATTGTCATTTACAATGATAATTAATATTTTTATTCACTAAATTATATTTGAATTTAACATTGATGGGAAGATTTGAATGTCAAATCAATAAAAATGATTTATAGTAATAGTGGCAATTCATTTCTCCTAGCTGTTTAATAATTACATATATATCTTTTCATTTGAATTATGAGCTTATTTATATCACAAAAGATAAAATTGGTCCCATTCATTCATGCATCAAAAGAACCTTTAAAATGATTAATTAATTAAATATATTATTTTGTTCGTCACCATTAGAAATACCACTACTTTATGCCAATACTATCAAATTTATTTTCAATTACTATAAATATAATGATTCTAAACTTGCTCAGTTATTTCTTCTTTTAATTAAACTAAAATAAGTATTCAAAAAAAAAAATTTAACAATGGTATTTTACATTTTGAATATACCAACTATTTTTACAACATTGCAGAATAGATATGAATGAATACTACATGTTTGGAGTAAAAATTAACCGCATTCAAAATCATATTCAAATATAATTTTTATTTATTTAAAGTCAATATTATAATAAAATTAAGTTTGAAAGTGTAAAACAAATATTAAATTGATATTGAATGATTAAAAGCATGATCTCCAATAGTTTTGTATACAAAGAAGGTGATTTTAACAGCGAACATTCCTAAATATGCTCAAGTTAGAAGAGAAAAAGATAAATATCTTTTGTAAAATTGATGATTTTGTGTATTTCTAGTTCCTTTTTGGTAAACATTTTTCTAACTTAAAACTAATTCAATTATATTTTGAATTTATAATTAAACATTTAACATGTTTTGTACTTTGCAGTTATTTAGTTGAGTTATAAGTTTCGTTACACAATTAACATGTTTATTTTAACTATATCCCATCTTGTATTTGTGACAATAATCAAGTCATGACAATACACATTACATCCAATTGGTCCTATATTTCACCAACAAACAAAATACGCTGAAATTATATTATTATGAATACGATTCTTTAAAAACGTTAAATTTACGACATGACATTATATGAAGGTCTATTCTTCCAAAAACATCAATAAACAATGGTCCAAAACACAAGCTAGGGGCAAAGGGAGGAAAAAAAGTTTGAAATGTTTGTTTGTTTAGCCAAATTTGGGTAAGGGTGCAATAACATAGGGATTCCAACATTTATAAGCACATGGATGTTTTCTTATAATGTTTTCTTTCAATAATGCGGCCTCCCTATTCAAGGATAATGTATAATTTATATATTTTTTTTATGTCCTTAACTTCTGGACAAATTAAGGGTGTGTTTGTTTTGGAAGGAGGTGAGATTAGATGAGATGTTGGAGCCCAACATTTTGTTTGGTTTAAAGTGTTGTCTTGTCATCTCGTCTCCTCATTTTCTTATCTTTTGTTAATATTTTCTATCTTTTTTATTTTAATTTTATTTATTCTTTATTTTTATTTATTCTCTTGTTTGATATATTTGTGGTTATAATATTATTATTACTATTTTAATCTAAAATTTTATATTATTATATAAATATATAAATATATATATATATATATATATATATATAGTTATAGCAATTATACTATGATTATATCAAATGTTTATTTAAGTAAATTCGAATTTTTGAAAATTAAAATATATATATATATATATTATCTTTTTATATATGACAATTAATTTTAATATTTTTTTATAAAAAAATAAAATACTTATTATTTTATTATTTAATCATTTAAATAATAATTTTTTTTTATAAAACTACAGTTATTTAGAGATATATTACAAATATTGTATTTGCAGATTTTCAATTAAAAAAGTAATGTGTTTATTTTTAATATTAACAATATGTACATCAAATTATTATTGAAATAATAATTAAATTTAAACAATTTATAACATTGAATTTTTATTTGTAATTTACAATAAATTTAAAAGTATTTAACTTATTTTGTTTGTAAAAATGTAGTTCAATTTTTCTACTTTATACAAAAATAATTTACTTCACTAAGCTACACTTTAGATTGTAGTAGAAGTTGATCTAGAATTTTTTTTAGGAAAGAGGTAAAATAATTTAAATAATTTTAAGAGTCTTGCTTGTTTATTAAAAAAAAAAGTTATAAGTTTCAATATTTGCATGAGTCAACATAAAGATTGAAATCTATTTTACATTAAAAAATAAAAAATAATAACAATAAATTCCAAATTTTGTGAGGCACTATCTTACTTCCGTAAAATAAATAGTATTACAATATGAGTGAGCTCACTTTTACCTACAAAAAATAACAAATTACAAAATTTAGGGGTATTTATAGTTCTTAGAAACGTGAATGACTAATAAGATAAATACTTATAATGTTTGATTTAATGTTACATATTAATTAGCATATTTTATTGACAATTCAAATATGAATGTGAATGTATAAAGTGTATAAAAAAGAGTTTATTTTTTAATTAAAAAAAATTGCTATCAAGATTTAACTATAAAGACTAGTATTTAAAAAAAAAAAAAAACTATAAAGAATAGTTTAACCAAATTTTTTATTTTTTAATTCATTATTTTAAATAAAATTTTGGTATTTTTTAAAAAAATTTGTTTTTGTTATTTAAGTTTAACAAATCTTGAAAAAATAATAAAAGTTATGTATGACCTATAAATATTTTAGATTAGTCTAACTTCATTTTTGTCGTGTGAAGTTTTTTTAATTTAACAATATTTAGGCGTGTGATATTCTAAATTTTAATATCATGAATATTAGGTCATACATGATGTTAATGAAACTACATTTCTTTTGAATATGAACATTAATATTATCAAAGGTGGTATAATATTAATTTTATATTACTTACAATTTCTTTATGAGAGTGGTAATATTTCCATACTTATGTTAATAGCTAAAAATTTGAGGATAATTTTATCATTCAGCAAAAAAAAAAAAACATACATAAAACTAGTTAACAAAAATTGAATAAGATATCATAACATCTCATCTCATTTTCTTGCACCATAAACAAGATTTTTCTGGCATCTCATTTCATCTCCTGCACTACAAACAAGATTTTTCTTGTTGTCAACATCTCATCTCATTTGCAACCAACACCCCCAATGTTAGTCTTTTGATTTGAAGGGTTCTTTTTTTACTTTCATTTCAAATTATTCAAACTTTAATTATAAAAAGTTGAAACTTGTTAAATAAAATATAATCAATGCATGGAAATTAGATAAATATATATAAAAAATAAAAAGACAAAAAAAGGGTTGAGTGGGGCAGGTAGCCCACTGCGTATCTGTCAGTGAAGGAAGTTTGGGATTCTTGTTGGGTTTTACTTGTTTTTTATTATTAATACTTTTTAAAAGGATATATTTTTTTCGTTTTCTTTTTAACTTCAAAGTATTGACGTAAAACGCAGTCAAATAAAGGTTTTTTTTTTTTTTTTTTTTTTTTTTTTTGAGATTAGTCTCAATTCAATTTCAGGGTTGAGAGTTTGATCATAAATGATCGAATTTTGACGTGTTGAAATTTTGAACTCAATTGTTTTTTTTTTCTTCTAAAACACCAAACTTTTTTATAAATTGTTGTTTTTAATACATAATTGTTAATAAATTCTTTAAATTTTTATAATTTTTTTTAATTGACTATAGAATAATTATGTTAGCTAATAATTCTTTTCTTTTTAAAAGTAGAGAAGAAAAAAAAAAGAGAGAATAATGAATAATGAATAATGTTTATCGGAGAAGAAAAACTATTTTCAATTTTAAACTCGTCAAAATATTATTTGTCTTTTAATTATTTAAAAGAATCATTTCCGTCTTAAAACTTTTGAAAGGTTTATTTTTATTTTTTTAATTTAAAACATAAATAGAGTTCAATTGCAAATTTTTTTCTCAAGTTTGTGTATGTCTAATTTTTCATGAATTTTTATCGAAGGAGTAAATGACACAATGGTTTCATTGTTTGGTTGTAAATCAGTTTAACACCAGCGTCACACTGTTCAATTTCGAGAATCGGTATTTGTCTCTCTCTCTCCCGATATGTACTAAAAAAAATTATATATTTCTTGAATTTTTAAAACTTCTAGCGAAACATAAATATTTAATCAATAGATTTTTTTTTATTCAACCATAGAGTAAGGGATTCGAAGCTGTAGCCTCTAAACTTCTAGTTTTGTATCCATAAATTTTTTTTATATATATTTCTTTTTCATCAAATAAATTTATTGGACATGAAATTGAACTTTATATCAAATAATTGAAATTAAACATGCTATAGATTTTATTATTCAAATTTATCTAATTTAAAAACTTGTAATTTGATAAAAATAATATAATCTTGTTATTTTATTATGTTGCCTAATATTGTCCATGCATAATACAAGACCAACTAGGCCAAAATGGACACTGAAAGAGTTAATGATTTAGTGATTTCATTGTTTGATTGAAATTTACACCACGGTCACAAATTTGATATTAGAAATGAGTGTGTGTGTATATATATATATATATATTAAAGTAAGTATATGAGTAGAAATAGAATAAATTTGGAACTAAAATAAAATATAAACTTCATTTCTTTTAAGTATAATTATCATTAATTTGTTATGTTCTAAATAGAAATCAACAATTGAAGTATAATTTAACCAACATTGATATAGATTTATGATTAAGTGACTATGAAGTTGACCGTTGAATTTAAAAGTAGACATGTTTACTTCAAATATACTTTTAACCAACATTGATATAGATTTAGGGTTAAGTGATTCTGAAGTTGATCGTTAAATTTAAAAGTAGACGTGTTTACTTCAAATATACTTTCAAAATTATTTAAAAGGGTAAAAGCAAAATACTTTTTCAACCTACCAAATTGCCTTTTTAAAAGCATTATATATTTTGGGCCATGGATTGTGATTTATGTAAACAGTGGTCACATGAGAATTGAGATGTCACAAGTAGTACTCAAACAAAAAAAAAAAAAGTCACAAGTAAAAGCAATTTATCTTCAACAAACATTAATGCCATTGTAGGTTCCACTTGATTATTATTTGCCCTACAAAAGAAGGCTAAACAATAATTTTAGTACTTAAAAGAAAAGCATTTGGACTTTCAAAAAAAAGAAGTAAATATTTTTTAAAAAAATATTGTTCTCATAATTAACAAAACATTTTGCATATAAGTTTAAACCCCCTTATATTGTTCCTTAATACCGTAACAAAATAAGTGATAAAGAAAGAGATATCGAGGCAATAAAAATTAAAATATTTTGGTTAAAATATCATTTTAATTTATGTAAATTTTATTTTTATTTTAAGTCTCCAACTTTTAAATATCAAATTTTAATTTTTTTAGTATATCGACAGTTTGGGAGGACTCGAACCACAAATTTTGATTTTTTTTTAAACTTTAATGCTAATTGAATTATCCTTAATTTGAAAATTATTTTTTGTGATTATAATAATATGATAGATAAATAGCATTTACTTTTTATTCAGTAAGGTTAAAATAACAGTAAATCTTACCATAAAAGATCTTACACATAAGGATGAAGCTGATAAGAAAAGATTTTAACTTTTTCCTCTTTCTAAGCATAATAAGCGAGGCAAAACCAATACAAAATTTGAATAAAAACGAATTCGAACTTTCCATATTGGAAAAAGGAAAAAAAAAGGATGAAAAATAAACAAAATCAAACCATGTTCTTTAAAATTTCAAAATCAAGGGGTGGCCCATTGAGCAGTGAAAAAGAAAAGAACCAATCTAATCTAATCAAAAAATCAACTTGGCCCTCTCAAATTTGTCCACTTTCCTTCACAACCCCACAATTTTAGGCAGCCCCTCCCCCACTCTGCCCATTTCAACATTTTTCACCCTTTTAATAGCTGCCTTGAAATTTTTGAAACCTAATAAATATAAAGAGAAAAAAAAAAGTAAATTTCTTGGTTTCTCTGAAGCATTTCTTTGTCTGTTCTTGTGGGCAGAGTGAAGAAGCAAAAGGGTTCAAAAAAATTGAGAGAAATTTGAAGGAGGGAGTGAAATTTGGAAGGTGGGTTTTATGAATCTTCCTGGTATTTTAGTCCCCATGTGGGTTTTGTTCCCAATAATTGATGCCAGACCACAGCTTGCTGGGGTTTCAATTTCTAGGACTGTTTTTGATTCTCAGAAACAACCATTTTCTCACATTGTGGCCAAAATGGAAGCTCAATCCCCAGGTTTTTGCTTCTCGTTCTCTTTTTTTCCCCCCCTTTGTGTTTTGTGTTGCATGTTTTTTGATTTCATGAGTTTTTTGAGCTGGGTTTTGTGTAGATTGTGTTTTTGTTTGAAATTTGAAATCCAACTGCAATGCTTGTCTTTCTCTCTCTCTTTTTAGGGAGGGGTGACAATTTGTGTCATGGGCCATTTTAGATGAGTTGTTTGTGAGTTTTCAATTTCAAAGTGGGAATAAGAAGAAAAGGTCAAAAAAAATTTGTGACAGTTCATGTGTTTGGACAAGAAACATAGAAGCTATAGAGTGTGGAGGTTTTAGCATCTTGTGTTTCTTGCTGGTCCCTAATGTCTTTAAAATAAAGTATTTTAGGGTTCAATTGTTTGCCCCATTTCAGTGGTTTGTGTTCTTTCTTATCTTATCTGTTCATTGAAGCTATTTATTTGTTGTTGAAATTCATTTAGTTTGAAGCTCTATTTATTTACTGTTGAAACTCATTTGTTAACACGCAGGAATTGTTGATGAGGTTAGAGTGGTTCACCACCAGGATTTGAACAAGAGTATTCTCATAGCATTGATTGTTTCTACCACCCTTCTTGGAGCTATATTGTTGTCCCTTTTGTGCTTTTGGATATATCGTCGAAAATCGTCGAACCTTGATGATGGAGAATGTCAAAAGAACTTGGGTACTTTCCTATCCGTTTGGTTTAACTTTTTGGTTGTGTTTTTAAGTAGTATGAATGTATATTAACTTAAAAATTATAATCTTACGTTCTCTCTGTCAATTCGAAGAGGCTTCGAAAGGGACGACGATAAATCCCATCAAATCTAGGTTTAACTCCTTGAGGTTGGCTAATTTCAAAGGCTCGGTTTCCACGATTGACTATAAACTGTTGGAAGCAGCTACTGATCACTTCAGCAAAAGCAATGTTTTGGGCGAAGGCGGTACGGGGCATGTTTACAAAGCTCGGTTCAACGATAAAATGCTGGCGGCTGTAAAGAGAATAGATTCTGGAGGGCCAGATGCTGAAAGAGAATTTGAGGTTAGTAGACTATATGCAGGTTGTTTCTCTGCTTTTCGTGCTCGTGTTTGCAAAATTCTTATTGAAAAGCTTCGTTTATAATATGACAGAATGAGGTGAACTGGCTGTGTAAAATACGACATCAAAATGTAATCAAACTCTTGGGGCATTGCATTCATGGCGAAACACGGTTTCTTGTCTACGAGATGATGCAGAATGGATCTTTGGAGTCTCAATTACATGGTACGGATTTTAGTCAAGTGTAAAATGAAACCATGAGAATTTCGAACTCAATCGAATTGTTTATCTCTTAGGACCTTCTCATGGATCGGCTTTAACTTGGCATCTCCGAATGAAGATCGCTGTTGACATTGCTAGGTAAATCCGCCATTCACATAGATTCCTCTGTCTTTCTTCTGTATCAACATTCAACATTAGGCTCACCATTTTTGCATTGTTAGAGGATTGGAGTATCTTCACGAGCACCGAAGTCCTCCGGTCGTTCATCGAGATTTGAAATCATCAAATATCCTTTTAGATTCAGACTTTAACGCCAAGGTATGAACAACTTCACATAACCAGTTGAGTTTTCCAAGTAAATACATGATCAAAACTTTCAGAAGGTTTCTCATTCAATCAGTTTACCACATTCAGCTCTCTGACTTTGGCCTTACTGTAAACTTGGGAGCTCAAAATAAAAACATAAAGCTCTCTGGAACTTTGGGATATGTCGCCCCGGAATACCTTTTAGATGGTATGCAACTTTACGATGTCGACTGTAGATTTCATATTTCGTTTTCTTTGACATATTTGTTCTCTCATTAAAACTTACAAGCTTCTCATATTCTTCTGAATTTCTATCTTTCCTGATCTGCATAAGTAGTGTAATATTGAAGCATTTCGATGTTGGCACCCATGACAACATAAAAGATTATTATACGATTTGATTACTGACTTTCCGATATGAAAACTATATTGATGACCATTATTTCCAGGTAAACTAACTGATAAAAGTGACGTCTATGCTTTTGGAGTTGTTCTTTTAGAGCTTATGACTGGGAAAAAACCTGTCGAAAAGATGGGACCTACTCAATCCCAATCTCTAGTTTCATGGGTAGCTTATACTTTTCTATCTCCACCTGTTTTCTTATCTCATACTAATTGCAACCAGCATCTTGAACTCTATCATCCAACCAATTGCAGGCGATCCCGCAGTTTAGTGACAGATCAAAGCTGCCGAAAATTGTTGATCCCGTGATAAGGGACACGATGGATTTGAAGCACTTATACCAAGTTTGTTCATTGCTTTACTCTTGTTCAATTAGTTGATCCTTTTTTTCATGCCATTCTTAGCTACTCCTAAATTCAAACAGGTTGCTGCTGTAGCTGTGCTATGTGTACAATCAGAACCGAGCTACCGACCGTTAGTTACCGATGTTCTGCATTCCCTCATCCCTCTTGTACCTGTAGAGCTTGGAGGATCACTACGAATGACAGACCCGCTGCATCCAAAAGTGTCTTCGTCGACCCGCTAAACAATGGGAGAAAATTGGATTCATTGCATTGTTCAGTCACATACTACATGGGTGGAAAGGAAAACGTTCCGTTTTGTGTTTTCGAGATACAGATTTTAGTGTTAAAGACTTTTTTCATCTTCATCTTTTTTCCCTTTTCGCCATTCATGCAACTCTGATTTATCTTGATCAGATGCTGTCTTTTGAAGGTTGACAAATGAAAATATGGTAATTAGGAGGGCAGCTTTGATTTATTCTTAGGAGCTGTAAGTTAAAAAGAAAAAAAAAATGTTACTTGAAGTTTTTTATGAAAGCTTCAACTCCTCATGGTTGATAGACAAGCATATATTTCAAAAGTTGATATGAAATTAGTGTTCACCAACTAAGTAGAAAAAAAGGGTTAATTATAGATTTAGTCTCTAAACTTTCTATCCATTTTGTTTTGTATTTAATAAGTCTTTGAATTAAAAAAAATGTCAAGTGGGTCGTGACATATTCAACAATGATTAGAATTAGCAAACCTGAATTTTAATTAAGATTGAATATGGCAAGAAGAAGAACTAAACATTTTTCTTATTGTTTTATATAATTAATAGAGTATATGAGTATTTAAACTTTTAATGTACATATCCATTATTGCTCATCTATGCTTTCTTTGTTTTTTAGATACAAGATTAGATTTTTTTGAAGTTGATGGCATATTTGATGCAAACTTAGAAGTTTAATATTTGTTAATATAGATTCTTACAAAATAAGTATAAATGCAACTATTAACTATCATATATTGGATTCTCTCACAAAAAAATATATAAGAAAATCCTATATTAGGTTGAGGATTATTTTTATGTTCGAGTCATACCTCTATTTCATTTTTTATCTTCGTAAAAATTCTATATTAAATTTTACGGTGATCATGAACAAATTTCTTAGAACAATTTGCAAGGATTAGGTTTCATGAATTATTTTCCATTTATGATTTTTATTTTTCTAATTAAATATTTTTTAAGAGAAATTCTATTCAAATTATTAATTCCTAAGTGAAACAAATGATGGGTAGCAAAAAAAGGCTAGTGTATTAGCATATGTATTTTACATTTTACTATTTCTTTTTATTTGACTTCAATAACAATTGAAGGTGGAAGATTTGAATCCATGACATTCTAGTTCATGAATTGTACTAATGCCGCTAAGTTTTTGCTTTTGCCTGTATGTCAATTTTCTAGTTGTGCTTTTCAAGTATTTACCTCAATTATAATCATTTAGCAATGATCTAAAAATGGTACACACTATATCATAGGTTTTAGTTTATGGGCCCAGCACTAGTTGGCTCGGCCCAATTCATTCGATAAGCTTTTCAGCTCAATATGGAATTTTTCTCCCTCTCAATAAATAGCTTTTTAAAATTAAAAACCTTTACAATAAAAACATAAACTTTGAAAAACTAAATCTTCATTTTCTAGTGATAAGTAATGTTACAAATCTAATCTTGTAAGAAAATAGGTTTACTAAAATTTAATTAGTTCAAACCTCTTTACACCTTTTATAAATAATACAAATAAAACAAAAAATTATTTTGAATTTCTAATACTAATGTACAGGCAAAAGCCAACAAGAGTAAAGTTTTAATGATAGCTTGTACAATCTAGTAACCATGAGGTTATAAGTTCGAATTCTCTTTCCTCCAATATTGATGTATAAAAAAAAATGCACGAGCAAAATAAATAAAAGATAGAACTTGGAAATACATGTAAGATATGTTTGTCACCATTTTGAAAATCCATAAAAAGGAAGTATAGTTCATAGGATCAACTTGTGTAGCTTAAATTTGGATAGCTAATTTTCTTTTTATATATATATGGTTTCTATATTTAAATTGAATTTTAATTTTAAAAATACTAATTCTCTTTTATATATATATAAAAATTAAATTATATGGACTCAATTTTAATTTTGCAACTAACACTAAAATATAATTTGCTCAAAAAAAAAAAAAACACTAAAATATAACATTTTCAAAAACTAATTTATAATTTATAAAAAGAAAAATAAGGCACGGACTTGTCAAACACGATAAACGAAAAGCTTTCACAAATAAATTAGACACTAGTTTCTATTCTTTTCATAAATTAATACAACAAATCTTAGGAATAAATCATGGGTAGGATAAGGTAGGGCAAGGTAGGAGGATATACTAATTTGAGTAGCAATCTTTGTTCTAAAATGGGTCACCATCAAAATAGGTGATTAAATACATTTTTATTTACTTCTGTTTTACGATTTTAAATACTTTAATATATACATATATACATATATATATTTATTTATTTATTTTTAGGAAAATTGTATTTAATGAACTATCAGAAGGTATTTAAATGCACATAAATTTTAAAATATTTGTAGGCATAATCATTATAAATACGTTTTAATATTTTATTATACATACTCATTAATATCAGTATTATAAATAAGTATGTGACAGTACTTATTAATATCAATGATTATAATGTAATTTTTTTTTAAGTAATCATATTTATAATTATTTTCTAAATTTGACTTGCCACCATTGTTTTTATTTTGATCTCTTAGTCAAACATTTGGGTTTATAAAAAAAAAAGGTTTAAAATTGATTCTTAATATTTAAAGTTTTTTACTTTTCTCTTTTCTTACCTATTTTAAAATATTTATTTTGGTCAAAATATTAACACAAATTTTATAAATGCCAAAAACCCATGTCAAGAAAATGATCGAGTGTGAACTCAAAAGAAAAAAAAAAGAAGAAGATTGAGTGTAGCGACTTGGTGAATTTCACACTTAAAAGAAAATGAAGGAATCAAACAGATCAAAGTAAAATTTTCGTAAACATAAAAACTAAAGTAAATATCATATTATAATTTGGTTTAGTGGTTAAGAAGTTAGCTAATTAATAGATAGATTTTTTTAAAGCAACAAATCATATAAAAATTAATTTAAATCCAAATATACAAGTTTTTTTTTTTTTTTTTTTTTTTTCATTCATTCATTCAAATGTTATTGGATGAGGCATGTTTGTCCCATAAAAATAATTGGAAGTACATAAATTGATCTAAACACTCACGAATGAAAAAACAAAAAACAAAATAAATGAAAAATAAGAATATAATGATAAAAATGAAGGAAAGTGCATGTACCAAAAGTGTTTAAGGCTAGATTATATAGATATTTTTGGGATGAAAGAGATTGTTTTGGAAAGTGATTATGGAGAACATGTGGATCTCAAAGGGAAGAAGGGTAAAAGCCATGTGCTTGTGGTAGCCATGTATTTGGATATAACATGGAGAGGCCATGTGAAGGTATGGCTAACCAAGAACAAACAAACTCAACTAAAACTCTTCTTTCTCTATCACATATTTATTCATTATATCTATGCTCCATTATTATTATTATTTATTATACACCAAAAAAAAAAAACTATTAATTTGAATTTTTTGTTATATCTTTTTTTAATTTCTTGTTTTGGTAGGGGTATATTTTAGTTTTATTATTTTTATTATTATTTTAATATAGAAAACTAGTTTTTTTTTTTTCAAAAAGAGAAACATAATATATATATATA
>JBBMKA010000002.1:4178687-4215220 GCA_037833695.1 Sechiopsis laciniata | reverse complement strand
TGGTTGCAAAAAGATAAGTTGGGGACATGTGGAGGTTTTTGTTCTTTCTTATTTATTATAATTATTTTTAAATTAAAAATTATGATATGCTAACATTTTATTAGTTTTTTTTTTTTTGTTAATTTATATGTTGCATCATAGTGTGGTGCATTTATTTTAAGGGTAATGGTATAAATGTATTTATTTGAAGAGTAATGATATTGATGAGCTATTCTCATTCTATAATTATAAATGTAGTTAAATTCTAAATATTTATTCATAATTATTAGTACGTTTTAATATTATATTATAAATATTTATTAATATCAGTTTTTTTTTTTTTGAAAATCAAGAAAATGGAGCTTCAATACCCTATATCGAGAGTAGGATTGGCCCCTCTCTAAATTGTGGCACCGAGATATTTCGAAGAATATTTTAGTTTAAGTTTTTTCTAACGTTTCTCATTAATATTTGTATTATAAGAAAGTAGATGATAATACTCATTAATATCAGTTTTATCAAAAATTTCCTTTTACTACATATATTTTGCTGTCACAATTTTTTTTGAAAATTAATTTATTTGACAATTGGGGTAGGGATTTGAATAGAGATGTTCATTTTTTCCGCGGGGACCCGCCCTGAGGTGGGGAATCTCCGGTTAGGCGGGGAACGGGGTCGGAGATGGGGAAAAATTTCTCGTGGGCTAATCGGGGCTGGGGTTCCCGTCCCCGATTCTCCGATCCCCGCCCCGGTTACTTTTTTTTTTTTCTATATGTTACCCATTTAATTTTCAAATAAAAATATATTTGTTGATGAAATTATCTATTCATATGAATATTTTTCTTTAATAATTAACATTATAGTTGAAATTTTTAGATATTTTCTAAGAAAATCTAATTATTTAAAAGTATTGTCCAAAAAAATATTTAAAAATTTAAAAAAAGAAAAGAAAAGAAAAAATCCCCGTCCCGATCCCTGAGAAAAAAATGGGAATTTTTTTGGGGACGGGGATGGAGAAGCCATTCCCCAGCGCAGCCCCGCCCCGTGGACATCTCTAGATTTGAACTCTTTTTTTAAATACTAAATCACACTGATTATATTTTTGTTGACTATAAATACTCTCAATATTTTTTTTAATTAATAAAAATATACCCACAAATTATTTTTAAATTGTATATATCTTAAAATTACGAACCTAAAGTATTTAAAAACTAAAATACAAGTTATATACAATATAAATAAATGCATATTTTTATGGACATTTTAGATAAGGTGACTTGCTATTTATTTCTTTATTTTACTTCTAGTTTTAGACACACTTCGATCTCCTCAACGAAACAAACCTTCTAGTTTTAGATAAGTTACCCTTTTAAGTTTTATAATTAGTTATAATATTCATTAAAGAAAATTTATTTTTACAAAAGCCATTAACAAACAACTTATTCTTTAAAAAATCACACTGACTTCTCAACTTGATTTTCTGAAGGAAAAAGAAGTGCATACATTAAATAAATAGGGTTAGTTTTTATGTAAGTCAAATTTGAAACTACACAAATAAGGCAATTGACCAAGGGCAAATTAACTTGGTTAATCAGACCTCTAATTATATATATTTATAGTCCAACATATTTCATATTTTAATAATTTTTTTTTTAATTAATTACAAGTGATATGTTTGAATTTGACTAAACCAAAAAAAAAGCCATTGAGTGCATATGGTTAAAATAAGCAACAAAAAACATGCTCATTTCTTTATATAACATTTCAAGCTCTTGAAAAGACAGTTGAAGGGTTTGGTGTGCTCTTTGCATACTGATAATTTTAAGAATTGATTATAATATCAATCAACATCCTCCAATATCTTATAGTAATTTATATATTGATGATCATAAATTTAACACACATTATTCTAAGTTTTAGATTTTGTTCACACTCAATACGAAAAGGTTTCAATAATTAATATACCACTCCATCTATATTGGTCATTTATTTTATTTTATAAGTGTTTAATATGTTTTTTTTTCTTTTCTAAATGTGATTAATATATGACTTAGATTCATAAGTGAGTTAAAGTACCACTAGTTACAAAAACTTGATTTAATATACTATGATAAATTTGAGTCAAATTAAAAAGTTTAGGCTTAAACTATTATTTTTAAGGTAATAGATCTCTGTTCTCTTAATTTTATGATTAATAGAGTTCCTAACCTTTCCGGTTTGTGCGTTTAATTACTTATGAACTATTTGGATTTTTTGGTAATTAACAATCAACTAGACACAAAATTTAGAATGTTATTAGACCAAAAAAATAAAAAAATCAAATTTATATCTAAAACATTGTTAGTATTATAAATATTGGAAGTTGAAGATATTTATTAGAAGAAAAAAATTAAAAGCTTAGGAATTTATAGTGCACCATGTACTCGTGCATCATTTTTTTTTTTTTATATGTGTGACTGTTCGGACCAATTTGCGCACACTTCGACTAATGTCACGGGACATACTATCTGATCTTACAATATTTGGATGTCAAGGAAATTTGTAGGAAGTTAATTCCTAAGTAGATGACTATCACGGATTAAACTCATCACCTTAAGCACCTTAAAACCCTTATTGACCAATTCAGCCACTCCATGATGGTTACTCGTGCACCATATTTAATAATCACCAGACTTAAAAACTTGGGCCATCATTTAATTTTTTTTTTGTTTTTAGTTTTTGAAATTTAAGCCTACAACAAATATCTCATCATATATTTTTTCTTACTTTGATATCTATATCTCACCTATATGTGTAAAAAACCCAACCAAAATTTGGAAAAAAAAAAAAAACATATGATGGCCCAAGTTAGAAAAGATAGAACATATTATAAAAAATTTAAGTAAAAATAGATTTAAATTTCAAAAACCAAAAATAAAAAACCAAATGGTTATCAAATGAACGTTCAACTTGGTAAATTTGGTTAGTTTTTAATGTATTCTAAATGATGTGGTAGTACTAAAAAATTTCTCTATTTTAAGGTTTCTAATTAGAAAAATGATTATTACTGTTCAAACAAAAATGATTATTAAAATTGTAAAAAATTAAGATTTGGTTTCTTGGATCAGCCACTAGTACTACAAGAAACTATGCACTTGACATTTTGTTGAAACTATATGAATTGGGAATGAGGATGCAATGCCTAAAAAGACTAAAATTAAACCCCTAATACAATTGGATAAGATTAATCCCTAATTTAAAAAACCATATTGATAATAGCAAAAGGAGGGGGGAAAGATTAGAATGATTTGAATGGAATTTTAAAAATAGTGGCATGCAATTGAAATTTCAAAAGTTCAAAGAAAGCAATCACTTTTTTGTTTATAAAATGTAAATAAATTGCAAATTTCTAAAGTTCTTTTCTTTATATATACTCAAACAAACAATATTTTCAATTATTATTGTTTAAATTTTTTGGGGGCTAGTTAAATTAATAATAAATCGTTAAAATTATTATCTATGCATGAAGCTATGAATCACAAATGACAATGGTCGATTCTGTGGGGCCATTCATAGATCTTAATGATAAAAACTTCCAAATCCTTAACTTTTTCTTTTAAGAATTGTAATCTTTTCTTGACAATTTGCATTTTTGTACCGATATTCTATTGGCAGCTTGGGCCCAAGCCTGTGTCCTTATTGGGCTGGTGTGGGCTTTCTTTTTCTTTTATTTCGAATTTCTTTTATATATATATATATATATATATAATATTTGTGGTTCATTTGCCTACATTTCGATTATTAGATCTTTAAAATAATTGTTTGTCAAGAAATTATATAAAATTAAATTTTAGGTATGTAATCAATGTTAATTATATTTATAAATTTTTTAATTTTTCTGAGTTTGTTGATTGTTAAAACTTGTAATGATTTTCAATTAAAAAATAATAATAATTGTAATGATTTCTTTTTTCAAATTATTATTTATTTGATTTATCACATTGTTTAATGGTCTCTAATTCTTGTAATGTTCTTCTTCTTTTCTTTTTTTTTTTTGGTTAGAAAAGGGAAGTTTACTTGTCAATAATTGAATGGCTCAATAAAACTTTCATTATGATTTTTTTTTTTCCTCATTTGTATACAAGTGTATGTTTTGCAATTCTTTTTTTTTTTTCTTTTTTTTTTTTTTTTTGAAAAGGCAATTCTTTTGTCTAATAAAATTGAACTCCAGTCAAAGTTTAAAAGCTAAGAAAGTGGCTCTTATTTAGTAATGATTTTTGTTTTGCTCATTAATTACGTATACAACAGCTGCCTATACTAGGCCAGTGAAAAAGTACTTTGATTTCAAAATAGTTAAATAAATAGCCAAATCAATCATTGAAAAACAAAAGTAACATAAATCACTTTGATTTTACTTTCTTTCTTTCTTTCTTTTTTTTTTTTGAAAATGCATAAATCACTTTGATACTGTTGATTGTGGGTAGATATATAAATATATATATATATATAGCATTGATGGTATCAAAGTAGATGTTTGTTAGGATTTGATTTTTTTCTAAAGTTATGGGTATGTGAAATAATTGGTAATTATCATTTTAAATAGAAAAGAATGATTTTGTTATAATATAAAGGTTTAAATAATTTTTTTTGGGTTTATGTACTTAATTCATTTTAGTTCAGTTCATTTTAGTCGTGTTCTTTTAGAATATGACTAACTTAGTTTCTATTTGAAAATTTTTAAGTGTAAAATTGTATTATACAATCGAAACTTTTATTACAAATTCATGACTACCTTTACGGAAATAAGAATCATGATCCAAAGAAATAAAAATAAAAGAACCAATTAGATTACTTTTTAAAATATAATGACCAAAATAATCCAAAGTAAAATATATATCAAATGAACTTAAATATTGGAGGTACTTATTTTGTGGCCTTTATTCAACATTAAAAATGTGAAGAGTTTTTAAGGACGATATAAGATATATGAGTTACTCTCCTCTTATAAGGGTGAAACTCATGTTATCTAATATTAAATGAAAGAAAATGTATAATTACAATAGTATTTAAATTTAATATAAATGAAAAGGTAGGGGTTTAGAAGAAGTTCTCCCTCAATTAGAGGACTTTTTGGAGAACCTAATTTTGACCTAACATACGAAAATAACAAACAAATTTGACTATAGCATGTCGATTAAAAAGAACAAAAAGAATAAAGCGTGATAGAAAGATTCCTTACCTCTTCCCACATCCTTTAATATTTCAACGTGCTTCATTTTCTAAACATTTTTATTAAAAATAAATCCTTATATTAATTGGTCTAAAAGCATTTAATGGTCAAGTTATTGTTTTGATTTGTCTTATGTGTTGAATAATACAAAATCGCTAGCTTCATAGTTCCTCTAATGATGTCCCCATCCTCTGATAATGAAGAGTATTGTCTTCTTCTATAGATTTCTTTTTTAATGCCTCTCAAAACAAGGTTTTACTTTTGTTCTTTTTACTCTTGGTAAAAATTAGTTATTGAATGACAAGTTTAGTCTACAATCTGTCAACTTTTTTAAGGTTTAATGAATTCCTACCAACTATTTTAAATGTCTAATGAATTCTAAACTTTTACGTTGGGAGTAATACTTACTTAAGAGTCAAAATACTTACTTACCTTAAAATCACATGTTTTTACTTTTTTTAAAGAAAATATTAATTTTGATTGATGGGGAGAGAAATGCTAAAATGAAGAGAGAAATACAAAAAAGTTAAAACATGTGATTTTAAGGGTGAATGAGTATTTCCAAAATACTTACCCACCCTTAAGTAAGTATCGCATATTTGGGATCATCTAACTTTAATAACGTTTTTAAAATTTTCAATTTTGTATCAAAATAGATCTCTAAATTTTTATTTTACATCCATATATATTTGAACTGTTTAAAAATAAAAATAATTATAAATCTAAGAGACACGAAATTGAAAGTTTAAGGTTTTATTAAACATAAAAATCAATTTTATATCTAGTAAATCAATTATGTTTAAAAATATAATATGTCAAAGAACCTTATTTGACATCAAGTTTAAAATAAAAAAGACACAAGTTTCAAAATTAAAAGACTAAATTCGTAATTTTACCTAGAAAAGATGAAAGTTTGGAAAACAACAATTCTAAAGGCAAATATTAAGATTCCAATTGATAATGATTTAATTTTTATTTTTATTTTTAAAATTTAAGCCTATAACAACTACTTCATCTACGATTTTTCTTACTTTTTATATATATCGTAACTATTTTTAAAAATAATAATAATAATAATAAGCAAAAATTCGAAAGAAGAAAACAAAAATAACTTCCAAAAACTTTGTTTTGATTTTTAAAATTTGATTATGATTGACGTACTTTCTGAAGTAAACATGAAACTCTTTGTAGATAATTGGAATAAAAATAAATTTAAAATTTAAAAATGAAAAACAAAAAAACCAAATAGTTGTGAAACCTAAATTACTATGAAAGAGAAAGGAAGTACGATAACTATTTTTTTTTTTTTTACAATTTTTTAACATCAAGCTTGTTTCTCGATTTATCAAGAACAAAGGAATTATTAAATTTTAGTTAAATGGAAAAAAAAAAAAAAAAAAAAAAAAACAAATTCTTGAGAACTATTTGAAAATTACTTTAATTTGAAAATATAGGTAAACAATAGGTAATATAACAATGAAATCCATAGGAAAGGCTTATTTTTCAATAAATAAATCATTATCGAACGGGTTACAGGACCTAAATTACTATAAACAAGTGTGAAGGAACTCAAAACTATTAAGATCTAAACTTAAATGTTGAATCAAAAGTAAAACTATATAGTGCATGAGCACAAAATCAAGATTATATACGCTAGAGATCCACACATCCATGCGGATAGATCAAGTTGCAAACTCTGACAAACATGGATCAATTTGAGGAATAAAAAACAAACAAAAGGACAATTTCATTTCAGAGGAAAACAATCATCCTGAATAAGTATTGAGAAGAAAATTTAACTTTTGGATGATTTAGATAAAAAGGTAAAATCTACCCTAGATTGGTTTAATGGTCAAGATGGCTTGAAAACCAAAAGGCAATGGATCCAATTCATGGTGTCCATCTACCTGAAAATTATTTTCATACGCCTTAACATGATTTATCTCAGTAAGTTAGCCCAAACAATCAATGATATTAAAAATAAAAAGGGAAATCCATAAGATTAGGAACTCAGAAAGAAAGTGCAAACGAGTTGATTCACAAGCAAAAAGCAGAGACATACAGGAACAAGTAGATAGCGAAAAGAAGTTTGGATTGCTCAATGATTTGGAGGTTTTAAGTAGAAGGATGAACTTTCACGACTCACGAGGTAAAAGCTTCACCTTTATGCATGCCGAATATATGGTTCCAAAGCCAAAAGAAACCAACTTGAATTTTGTTTCCTGAATCAGTGCGTATGCGCTTCACAACAGTTCCAACACTGGACCCTTCAATGATGGAACAAAGAAAAACACCAAATCTGCAGAATGGCCAAGAAAAATTAGTGTTCAGATTTGAAAGCAATGTTTGCAGTCTTTGTCCTATAAAGTATAAGCACCATCAGATCAAGCAGTTCCTAGTGGAGAGATGCATCAAAGAAAGAACAATAAAATAAGATTTCATACCACTTTTCTGAAATGTAGGGAGATTAAAGTTATGTGCTTGATGACTATACCATCTTAGAGATTTCTGAGGTCGTGGTCAATTAGACTTAAATTATACAACAAAATCCAAACATAACCCTTAACCCCACCGTCCTTTATCTTGATGGGCAAAAGTAAAAAGAGCCGGAAGGATAAACCTGGGTCCTCCAACTCCTCATTGTGGCATTGTCTGTGTTTAAAATGTATTGTGCAAGTAATGGTTAGTGGGAAAGGTTTGGGTGAGGATGGACTAGTGGGTCAAACGATAAAGGTTATTGGGTCGTATCATGATGGTTATTGTGCCGTACGATTTTAAAACAGATGATTGAGATGAATAGTATTACCTAGGCAATCACTTTTCATGAACCGAATAACCATAATTAGTGTCCCAACCAGCCCCTTAGAATCATTCAAGGACGGACCCAACCTTTCCTTAAATTCAATCGATAAGCAAGTACGTTAACCCAAGTCTAGGATTCCTGGTTGGCACATTTCTCATATTGCCTCCTCAACAAGGTATTTTATTTAGTTCTACAATAATTAGGTGCGTGGGATTCGAACTCATAATCTCTTACCGACATTGTATATCAGGCTGGCATAGCTATTAGTTCTTCCATCCAATTACTTGAAACTTAAAGAATGAACAGATTGGAATATTCAAGAGAGAACATTGAAATGCAAATAAAGATAAAATCTACAGGACACTATGTCAAGGTTAGGCACAATAATAATGCATCAATAACAACAAAACTCAATGAGCTGGACAGGCAGCCACACATATAGTATGCTACTCAAAAGGAAGCTCTTATCTTATTTGCAATTGATAAGAATAATAATTAGATCAACAAGCATGGGTGGATGTGGGGGATAGTGAGGGAAAGTTGATCAAGATGAGGATCCACCACATTACATAAATAATTTATAATATCACTACTGTAACTTAAAATTTATAGCAGATCACTAATATTTGATCATTTCCTCAGCCATGGGACAGGGAAACAGATGAAATAGTAGAGTGGCTACGAGGTTGGGCCACATATTGGATAAGGACAGGAAAACGATTCATTTTTCCTAAAAAGAACAGATACAGAATCGATCCATGAATAGGACATACGCATAGTGACACGCCAGTTTTTAAAAAACAAGGACAAGAACATGGCAATAACACTTTTATTTAAAAAAACACACATTAATAAAAAACAAAGTTGATAAATTGATTTTTTTTTTCAAAAGGATTTTCCATGACGTTGATACACTTTTTGATCGATTTTTTTATGGCATTGTTCTTATGGTTGTAACTTGGATCAAAAGATATCCATGTTTCAAATATTACTCTCTCTCCTCCCTCCTTTCTAATTAGAAAAGCCTTATGTAACTTTTGTATGGTTCCTTTATAAACCTCATATTTCATACTTAATGAAATCATTTCTTCCTCCAGTTGATGAATTGATGTATAATTTATATACTTGGAAAACGAGTCTGATGTATATCATTCTCAAAATATCAGTTATAAATTTATTAATTTTTTTGCCCTATATTACAATTTGAATCTACTTGGTATGCTTAACAAGCAATTGTTAAACTCATATTCCCTTTGTATAATTAGTATCTAACATGTGCTTATTGTATAAGTAGTTCTAATACGAATTCAACTGAGTGTTGGCGCGTAGTGTCAAAATAGCCAACCTAAATAGTTTGTGCTTTTCAGGTCGACGCTAACAAGTAGTCAAGAGGGTCTTGGGAACTAAGAACTAAGAACTAAGAAGTGATGGATTTCATCTATGCTAGCTATCTACCTTGAAATTAATTTTCTACAAGTTTCTTTAACATACCAATGTTGTAGGATCCGGTCGTATGTAAAAAGTTGACGCCAAGAAAGCACCACTAGCACACCATATCAAAAGAAGTCATTGAGTGTTAGGACAAGGGACTCAGATGTATCTCTTCACAACAGAGTTGTGATATTTTATTTTTAGAGTTGTGAAATTGTCTACTTAAAATTTCAGCTAGCATATTTTCATTTTCTAATTATTGATAGACTATGGATTTTTTTTTTTTTTTTCTTTCCAAATGATAGAATAAAAATGCATTGCATCAGCCACGTTTCAATCAAAACAACACGGAAAATAAAATATATGAACACTAGCTCCTCAAAACCGCTAAAAATGAACAAGAACTGGATTCAAGTAGACATTGAACAATTACTTCAAAAATCATAAGAAACGAAAATACAAAATTCAGAAAAATGAATCTACCAACTATTTCTACTTCACATCGATTAAAGAACGATAAAGAAAAGTTGGCAGTAATTCGATTTAGAAATAACGATAATGAATTGTAGAGATAAAGAAAGAACGAACCAGTGCAATGGCGAAAGGGATTGAAGAAAAATGGAAGCAACAAACTTGGCTGCTACTATTTTCTTTGCCGTCCGAATGATCGAGTGTAGGTGAAACCGGGGCATCGGATCGTGGGCTTTCGTGCGGCCCATATGGAGCCTCATAAGCCAAATTTTGAAACCCAATTATCTTGTTTAAACTTTTTTTTTTAATTTATGGGACTGATTAAATCTAAAAAATAATTACACCTACTTTCAAACAAAAATTAACAAAGATAATCGTTATTATTATTATTATTTTTGGTATTATGATCATCTATAATTTTGTGTATGATATGTGCTATCAAGATGATCTTAATTTTTTTTTCCACATAAAAGAGAAAGTCTCTTGCTTCATTCAATTTATCTTTGGATAAATACTCGACTCCTTGTGAATAGGAGGCAGACCCTCCTTAGTGGTATATGTGGCACTATTTGGTGTCACAAAATTTTTACTTCTTACATTTTGATATTGTTTAAACCAAATTTTTGTGGCATCAAATGGTGCCACATATATTACTATGGAAGACTTATTTCTTATATCTATCTCACATTATCTAGTGGTTGTCATAGATCATCATATGAGTTTATATAGTATATTTTATAAAATTCTAATACAGCATATGACTTAAAATACATTTAAAAAAAAAAAAACATAATTTTGACTATATTTTTAGGGTGTTATCTTTGAAGCTCTACAAGACATACACCCTCGGACCCCAACTTACGTATGGGACAATAAAATCCTCGGCTAGGCCATCCTAAGATAACACAGTTCATGAATATAATTTACTGAGTAATTCTTACCTATACATGGATATGTAGGTTGGTATACTTATTGCCTATGTGGTACAAATATTTACCACATATTAAAATACAAAAATAATAAAATATTTAAAAACTAAATAGATATGTGACAAATACTTGTGTTACATGAGCAATAAGTATACTCACCCTACACATCCATGTTAGGTAAGTATTACTCTAATTTAATTGTTTAAGGATAAGTGAATCTTTTCATAAAAATGTTGTTTTAAGTATTTCTTTAATCCAAATAAAAGAGACAAATAAATAAAAATGAAAAATAAATGGCAAGATGTAGAGATTATCCCTAAGGGCGTGTTTGGGGCACCACCCATTATGATATTGTAGACGAAGGGTTATGATAAACTGTGAGTTATTATAAACGATGGTTTATAATAAACAGTGTTTGAGGTGCTGATTATTATAAGAGGAGTTATGATAAAAGGTGTTTGGAGTGCAGATTATTATAAGAGAGATTATAATAAACGGTGTCTAGAATGCATGTTATTATAAGAGGAGTTATGATAAATGGTGTTTGAGGTATAAGTTATTATAAGGGAAATTATGAATTTTTTTCTACCATTTTTTAAAATAACTTGAAAGTATTCTAAATAAAATTTACAAATAATTAACAATTGATTTTATTATTATTATTTAATTTTACCTCATTTTCCTCCTAAATAAGCCAATTGAAATAAAATTTTCTATGCTTTAAATGTATTTATTTTTCTTGCACTAAATCTGCCTCACGAGCTTGTTTTATTTTTATTAGTGGTCTTATTTAAGTATTTGTCTATTAAAAAAAAAGTCCTTTTTTTTGTCTCTTCCTTGCCCAGATTTACTGTAAATAAAATGACTTCATTTGATTTTTACACCTGTTATGAATTTACCTTCATGTATCTTACAAATATAAAATAAAGAATTTAACTTTTCTCTCTCTTCTGGTTACATTTTTGTTAGAATCCGACAAATATCCCACATTGAAAAGTCAAAGAGTCTAATAACAATACAAAAGAAATATAGTTATTCTCCTCATTGTCAGTTTGCTTTGAAGTAGGACCAAATGTTTTCTAATACTTTCCTCTTCCTTTTCCTTCTGAAGGTTCCAAGCCAACGTCTCATTTTTTGTTTTTCATGGAAATAAGGTGAAATTTGTTCGGATCATTCACATTTGCACCTGCCCACTTCGTGAATAGCTTTACTTTCTCTTCTTTAACTCTTAAAAATCTATCTTCACTAAATAAAAAATAAAATAAAAAATCTTCACATTTTTCGTTCTTCCGGATGTTGATCTAGAATCCATTTCAAGATGATTTTCTTTTTCTTCTATATCGAAATTTCGTTAAATCTCAAATTTTAGATCTAAAATTCCAAATCCAACCCTTTTTCACAATTAGTTTGAGAGGGAGAGGATGAATCACCCCTTCATTTGCAAGAGGGAGAAAGAAAATCAGATGATAAAGACGGTAGAGACCAGAGAATGAAGAGGAAGATGCAAAATTAAAAAGAAAAAAAAAAAAAAAAAAAAAAAGACTTAAACGACAGCTTAAGGACATGGCCCCCCAAATGCAAGTTAGGTTATGATAACCCAACCGCCGGTTTTCATAGTGGAGGCCCAAACACGCCCTAAGTAATTGATCTTATGTAATATCGTCTTTTTTTAATCTCACCTCTGAGAGTAATATTCCATTCCTCTCATTTCCTTATTACCTTGAGCCTCTTGTAACCTATGGATTAAGTCAACCCATGCTCAAGTGCCTTTTATCGAGAAATCTTCTAGAAGCTTTACCTCAAATACCAACATTAACTCTCTTGCAGACCTTACTTGAAAATCGAGAAAAAACAAATTAACCATGGGTATGCATATACTAAATCAGTATTTCATATAAATATAAAAGTTAAACTACCATTTTAGTTCCTGAACTTTTTTCCTTATTCCAATTTAATCTTTAAACTTTTAAAAGTTCTAATTTAGTCTTTGAATATCACATAAAGCTTGTAAAGAGTCATTGCCATTAAATGTTTTTAACAACGGTTTATATATTGATGATGTGGCAAAAAAAAAACAAAGAAATGCCAAATGGCATGGGTTTTTTTTTTTTAACGAGTTAATTTCTAGGGTTTAAGTCTTCTTCCTTCCCCTTTTTTTCTCACCAGGATGCCGCTGAAGAACGTTTGAAGAAGAACAGACAGCCTTGCAATTTCTTCTTCCTTTTTGTTCAATCCTCCCCCAATCCTCCCACTTTCACTTATATTTTCCTATTTACCATTTTTTCATAAAACCAAAACTACAACATCGTCAAATTTCATCTCTTCACACCTTAAAATCAACAACCCTCGACTATCTCTTCTTCAATCCGGCTTTAAAGAGTGATTTTCGTATTGGGTCGTCGTTAAATCTTCAAAATTGTTTTGAGGTGCCAATCTAATTTCATCTCTGTTCTTCTTTTTTTTTCATTTGAGTAAAATGTGATTTAGGGATTTCGCTTAATTCTCGAAATTATTAACTTATTATCCATATATTAGCTTGGTCCCGACATTTTTTTTTTGTGATAAAAATTTTGGTTGAATTGATTGAATTTTCTAAAGAAGATCTCCCACAAGCAACAGTTGTTTTCTAGAATTGGTATTGTGCACAAAAGGTGAACTAAGGTCTTATTATCTTTATCCAAAAAAAAAAAAACTAAGGTCTTATTATTGATATATTGGCTTGGTCCTATCTATGGTACTTCACATTTCTCTCCTGATGTGATTTAATTTTGGAAATATTCTTAACAACTTGCTGAATGTATAAGTCAAAAGTATAAGCAACAGGCACCATTTTTCTATCCTGGCATGGTCGAGCCTGTCGACAACATGAGTGAAGTTTTGGAAGTTCTACAAATTTGCAGTAATGCAAGAGCGGTTGGTTCAACCAATTGTAACGAGCTCAGCGGCCGATCCCATTGGTCTGCCCATCTCTTTTACATTTGGCCTTACTTATGAAAAGGATGTAATGTATAGAATATTACTGGTGATTTTTTTTTGTTACTCAACAAACAACATACTCTAATGATGGTGAAGGGGGAGAATTTACTAAACGGGGAATACACGAGTAGCAAACTCTGGTTGGTGGACTTAGCGGGTAGCGAGCGGATTACCAAAGTAGAAATACAAGGAGAACAACTCAAGGAAACAAAAAAATATTAATCGATCGCTTTTGGAACTTGATGATGTAATATCTGCCCTTGCCACAAAAAGCCCTCATGTTCTTTTCAGGTAAATAAAATTTGAACTATTTTGATGTTATATTATCCCACGAAGTACGGATTAGACTTGAGAAAGATGGTAGATTATCCCACTATGCATGGATTTGACTTGAAGATGAAGGAAAAAGATCAGAGAAACAAAAATCTACCAGACAAGGTAAAAGATTTTTTTTTACATTTATTGGGTTTATTATTTCAAAAACCAGTTGTGCTGATTTTGTGTGCATATATACTAAAGGTCAAAGAGCTTGAAGCTCAACTTCTTGTTGAAAGAAAGCTAGCACGCCAGCACATCGATGCCCGAATAGCAGAGCAGCTACAACAACAGCAAATGAAAACTGAATCAGAAGAGGCAGTTGAAGTCTCAAGTGCAGCAACAACACATGAGAAGAGGTGGTATCAATCTGGGATGGAGAAAGTCAGGGCATCGATACTCAAAGTAAGAAGGAAAAGGAGAGGGGTTTGAATATTGATGGAACAGTAGTAGGGAGAATTATTATTTAATTGAGTAACACATTGGCTTTTTGTTTATTTTGCATTTAGAATTGTAAAGATCTCATTGACTCTTCATATACTACCCATGTATGTGTATGAATATTCATTTTAGGATGAGGATGATGGTATCATCCACTTGGTTTCATCAGAAAAACAAAGGAAATTCTTATCATATATGAATGTCAAATTCCTATCATAGATGAATATCTGTGTAAAAAATTCAAGTTTTTAAGAAAAGCACATGACTGGAGCTACAATTGAGAAGTCATACAAGTATACCTTTTTTTTTTTTTTTTGAATTCAACAACATTTTGAATAACGAAAAACAAATCACATTATCTTACATAATAATTTACATTTTTTTTTTTTTTTTTTTTTTGTCTATTCACACATTCATAAACAACTAATAAAAGAAAGGTGAGATTGTTTTGCAAGATTAACTTTCACCATTTTCTAGTAGGTATAAAACAAATTCAACGTTTTTTTTTTTTTATATATAAAAATTAACTTCATTAAACAAACCAATAAGAACACATTGAGAACTCCCTTTAACTCCCACTTAAAGGAACCACAAGCTGATCCATCTCCACAAGTTAGAGTATGATCACTCAAAGAAGGAAAATCGAAGACAAGGTCAAGACCTCTAATTAAACCAAGATTTCGCACAATGACCCTGACGATAGAGGAGTAACTAGACTCCACTTGGAAGGACCTCACCTCAAAATCAAAGCAATCCTAGAAACCATTGATCTTTTATCAACTAATTCATCCTAATTGAAAAATCTCACTAACCAACCAACAGAAATAACAACCACCAAAACAAGGCTCAAATAAACTAATCTAAAGCACAAAAATCTACAGCAAACAAACCATAAAATCCTAAATCTAAACGGCCAATAAAACCTCAACTAGTACCAACAAAAAGGAAGTTCTAATTCAATAATCAAATTCAACATTCACAAATTTTCTAAATCATATACTAATAATATGTTCATTGTCATTTACAAAATAAATAAATAAATAAAAAATGCAGGATTTCTCACTGTCTTGCTTTGTACATACAAAAAATATATACATGTGTTTCTTAAGAAGCAAACAAAAAAGTAATGTTTCTGCAGCACCCAAAAAAAACATATTGTTGCTAGTTTGTTGCTCCTGATGCCATAACTATAAGAAACGTAAATACTAAAATAGGATGAGGTCTAGAGGGTACTAAAAAAAAAGTCTACATTTTAGAGACAAAAATGATATTTAAAAATAGATATTTAAAATTATTATTAGAGGTCTTTCAGTCATGTTTGATATTAGAGAACAGCCGCATCCAATGATTTTTTCTTTGGTTAAATTAAAAAATTTATCTCTATAAAGTTGGTTTATTCTTTGTGATTTAAATCGAATGGGTCGGTAGCGCGATTGATTATCTGATTTGGTGTTATCCATTTCCAGTCCACAGTCACGGGTCCCTTCTTTACGTGATAATAATAATGAGTCCATTTCCAGTCCACGGTCACGGTCACAGGTCTTTACGTGATAATGAGTCTCAATACATTTTAAAGTTTATTTTTTCACACATTTCAACCAAATATTTGATAAATAAGACCTGTTTGAATTTCATTTAATTTTAAAGTGTTTGAACTTCATTTACTCCTTTTTTTTTGTTTTTTTATAACCATTTATTCCTTTTTTTTTGTAGTGTTCATATTAATCTGAATCTTTATTACATTGATAATTTTATAGAATTCATATAAGGCAGACTAATTTCAAACGATTATAATTATAATTACAAATAGAATTTAAATCTCATAACAAATTAGTGCAATAAATAAGTTTTAAAAAAATGTTATGAATCAATCAAATTGATATAAAATAAACAAAAATATTATCCTTTAATTAACCATGAACATCTTTGTAATGAAACTACTTATAGAAAAAGTAAATTTATTTTGTATTGTACTTTATTTTATTTATTTTATTTTTTATTTTTTGAATCCATATTGTACTGTATTTTTTACCATAATATTTACAGATATTAAAAAATATATATTGAAAAGTATAAAGGAATTATTGTAAAGAAATTCATACAAAACTATTTAAGTTCTCCAATACCAAAAAGAAAAAAATAATAATAACATGGCAAACATAGGAAAATATAAATAAATTTCTAAAGAAGTATAAATAAATTAGAAAATAAAAGGTAAAAATACCATTAAAAACAAATTTACTTTCCTTGAAAAAAAATAAATCTAGGGTGATTCAAACTATAATTAAAAAGTAAATTTATAAGATTGTAAATGTGTATCTCGCAACTTGATGATAATATTATAACGAAAAATCCCTAAAAAATTATTGCAACAAAATTTTTTATTTTTTATTTTTTACTTCAACAACAAAAAAAAAGTTAGATGAAAGTTAAATTAAGTAATATTATTATTTAATTAGCCATGAATATTTTTGCAATGAAACTATTAATAGCAAAGGAGAAATTATGTTATAATAACTTTTTGTTTTTTATTATGAAATTTGAAAAAATTAAAAAATATATTGAAAATATATAAAGAAAAAAGTTATAAAAACAAATCTGCATAAAAAAAAATAACAAAAAATGGTTATAACAGTAATTCAAGTCCATAATTTTTCGTATGCATAGAGAAAAACTTGTTCACTTGATCATTAAAAAACAAATGTATAAACTTGCTCACTTAAGCTAAATACATTTTTAAAAAATGTGTCTACGAATTTAACGAAAAAGTATTAACACTTAACTCCAAGCAAACGCCATTTTTCCACATCTTCATATGCCTTAAAATTCACTTCACCAACATTACAACAACAAAAAAATGAAGGTTAAAGAAAGTAATCCCAAAAATATTAAATTCCACAAAATAAAAAGAAAGAAATAAATAAAAAAAAAGAAAAAAAAAATCATTAAAAAGCAATTAAACACAAAAGAAAAAAAAAATCAAATCAAATGTTTGTAAAAAAAATGTTGAAGATTACTCTATATATAGTTATAGGAGATGAAGGTTATAAACCTTTAAACTCCACCTTTAATAATACTTAAATATAAATCATTAAAAGAAATTAAGTTGTCTGTTAATCAAATATATACAATTATTATATATTAAAAGCAATATTTAAGTAAGAATAAGTTATGTGAGACTAGAATATGAAAAGATATTTCACCACTTCTTTTTATTATTATTAAATTAAAAATTAATGTTTATACAGGTACATAAAAAAAAAGTATTAATGCACACAAGTTCGACAAAATTTAAATTTTAACAATTTAATTTTGTAACAGTAATCGTTGAGATGAAGGTTTTCTTTTTTCTTTTTAAGAAAAGAAAATGGCATATTTATAAATATATAATGTGATTTAGGGACAAAATCGTCTAAAAATGATTTTCTCCTTAAACCACATTTTAAGGTAGTAAGATAAGATATTGACTAGACAAATTTTAGATTCCAATATATTGATAAATTGATTGTTTTACTTACGAAGTGAAATTATTTTGTAAAAAGTATAAATATAAAAATAAACTAAAAAAACACATAAGGATTAAAAGTGAGCATTATTGAAATGTCATGGATAAAAGTATTCAATTTTTAAACATAAGGACCAAAGTGAAACTAGACCCCAAACTTAGAGAGCAAAAAGATTTTTTTCCCATGATTTTTTTTTGTAATTTCATATTTATAATGAAATTATTTTTTCTTATTGAAATAAAATTGAAAAGAGAAAATGGGTTGATTGTTATATTGTGTTTTATTACTATTATTATTTTAATAAAATGCTAAAACTAAAAATCGAACAGAAAGAAATGAAAATTGTTTCAATGGTTTTGAACCAAATTATTGAAAAATTGAAGCTATTGATTCGACGTTCAGTTGGCATAAAACTGATAAAAGATTTAAAATGAGTATTACAAATTATTCTTCAAAATTTGTATTTCAATTTGTAATACTCATTTTAAATCCTCCATAATTATAAAATGAGAAAAGTTTTGGTGTAGTTAGGGCTGCACCCCTATAAATGCAACCACTTTGACGGCCACAAAAAAATTCTCTTCAAATGAAAAGAGATTAAAAAGAAAGAAAATAAAAAATTGTGGTGCTTAAACTGCCACATCAGCCGTTGTATTTATAAGAGCTACACCCAAACTTTTCTCTTATAAAATATACTTTTCCCTTGTAAAATATAATAATAATAATAAAAGCTAATTCTTTGGACCAAAAAGAAAATTGGTTGATGTTCACATGAGATTTTCGGAGAAATTTAAATTCGTGAAGTTGAACTTGATATTTGAGATGAGTTTGCAAAAATGGATCAATCTCTATAACTTAATCATCTGATTCATTCTCTCTGAATGAATGTCCTTTATTTAAAGACTTCAGCTTAGGCGAATTCCCTCTCTAGAGTTCTCCGAATTTTCCCATGACAATGAAGAGAACACCTCTATTTAGAGAGTTATTGTGAATCATGGGCTTGGGTTTTAATGGGCCTGGCCCATGGGCTTAGCCTTTTGGACTTGGATTTCATGATTTGGTTCACTTGGTCTGGTTTTTATTTAGGCTCAAATTCAAGATAAATTAATTTTTAAAAAATATTGTCCCAAAATTTAATTTAATTTCGCCACTAAATTTGAGATAATAACATGGCAGCCGGTAATCTGGTGGAAACTTCCCAGTGAACAGTGACGTTCAAATTAAGGCAGCGGAAAAGACGATTTTCAAATTTGGTAGAGACCAAGACAACATCCACGACAGCTAAGATTTCAAACTTTGGTTCCAAACACACTTTTACACGTAAATACATTTCTCTTTTCTTTTTGAAATTTCAGACTTGGACCATAACGCGCGCTTGATGACCAGAAGGCGCGTGGGGCTAAAAGTCAATTTCGTCAACCTAAAAGTATATTGCGATCTTAATGACTATTTTTTTTAGGGAATTTTGGATATATGATAAAAAATGGAAAGTAAATCTATAATACAAAATTAAAATTAATTTATTTGTAGTAGTAAATTCAAATTGAATTTTATTATTGGTTAAATTTTTTCAGTGATAAATTCATTCTATCACTTGTTAAAATTCAATGAGTGATAGACTCATTTTATTATTGAATTCTATTAGTGATAGAAATAAATGAATTATTTTAGAAATTGTGCTACAAATATAATATAAGAGCTAGAACGTGTGACTGGAAAATTTTCATTTTTTTTTTAAAGAGCATCTAATGACTAGTTTTTTCTTTTCTTTTCATTTTTTTTAAAAAATATATCTAATGGCTACTTAAGCATTATCATACTTAATTAATAAAAGTATTTTTATTTCACTCCTTTATTAAATAAATACAATTTTAATACTTTAGACATAATCTTTTAATTTAAGATATACATAAATATCGTTGACTTATGTTGGCAATACTTAGCTTCGAACTTTTAATAAATCATAATATAATTCAATTAACATAGTGTATGAAAATTTTAATTTAAAGATGATTGGGCTATAAAAGTTGCTGTTTTAGTAGCTTTTGTGAGAGTTAAGATTTATTTTATTTTTTGAAAAATAGGGACTAGATTGCACACTTTGATTAATTTTTCATATATATTCGATCATATAGTATTTAAAAAAAATGTCGAATTAAAAATTTTATTAAATCTTATCTTATTATTTTAGAGTGTGGTTTAAGGAGAGAATAATTTTTAGATGATTTTACCCCTAAATCACATTATATCATACTACCTTAAAGTGTAGTATTTTGGACGATTTTGCTCATCAATGACATTATATATTTATAAATATGCCATTCTATTTTCTTAAAAAGAAAGAAAAAAAAAAAAAAAAAAAAAAACCTTCATCTCAACGATTACTGTTAAAAAATCAAATTGTTAAAAATTAAATTCTATCCAACGTGTGTGCATTAATACTTTTTTTTTAATGTACATATATAAACATTAATCTTTAATTTAATAATAAAAAAAAGTGGTGAAAAATCATTCACATTCTAATCTCACATAACTCATTCTTACTTAAATATTGTTTTTAATATATAATAAATGTATATATTTGAATAAGGGAGTTTAGAAATTAAAAGTTCTTTTTTATTTCTACAACTTAATTTCTTTTAATGATTTATATTTAAGCATTATTAAAGGTGGAATTTAAAGGTTTATAACCTTAGTTTCCTACAACTATATATAGAGTGATCTTCAACATTTTTTTTATAAACATTTGATTTTTTTTTTCTTTTTTGTTTAATAGCTTTTTAATGATTTTTTTCTTTCTTTTTCTTTTGTGGAATTTAATTAATATTTTTGTCGGATTACTTTCTTTAACCTTCATTTTTTTTTTTTTTTTTTTTGTTGTAATGTTGGTGAAGTGAATTTTAAGACATATGAAGATGTAGAAAAATGGAGTTTGCTTGGAGTTAAGTGTAAGTATACTTTTCGTTAAATTCATAGACACATTTTTGTATAAATGTATTTAACTTAAGCAAGCAAGTTTATAAATTTGTTTTTTAATAATCAAGTGAGCAAGTTTTTCTCTATGCCTGTGGATAACTATCGACTTGAATTATTGTTATAACTATTTTTTGTTTTTGTTTTTTTTATGAAGATTTGTTTTTATAATTTTTTTCTTTATATTTTTAATTTTTTCAAATTTCATAATAAAAAATAAAAAGTTATTATAACATAATTTCTCGGTTTGTTATTGTAAAAATGTTCATGGCTAATTAAATAATAATATTACTTAGTTTAACTTTCATCTAACTTTTCTTTTGTTGTTGAAGTTAAAAAAAATAAAATAAAATAAAAAAACTTTTTTTTGTTGCAATAATTTTTTAAGGATTTTTCGTTATAATATTATCATCAAATAGCGAGATATACATTTACAATCTTATCAATTTATTTTTTTAATTATAGTTTGAATCCCCTTAAATTTGGTTTTTTCATGGAACAGTAAATTTGTTTTTAATGGTCTTTTTACCTTTTATTTTCTAATTTATTTATACTTCTTTAGAAATTTATTTATATTTTCCTATGTTTGCCATGTTATTTTTTTTTTCTTTTTAGTATTGGAGAACTTAAATAGTTTTGTTTGAATTTCTTTACAATAATTCCTTTATACTTTTCCATATATATTTTTTTAATATTTGTAAATCCTATGGTAAAAAATAAAGTACAATACAACATAAATTTACTTTTTCTATAAGTAGTTTCAATACAAAGATGTTCATTGCTAATTAAAGGATACTATTTTTTTTTATTTTATATCAAATTGGTTGATTCATAACATTTTTTTAAACTTTATTTATTGCACTAATTTGTTATGAGATTTAAATTCTATTTGTAATTATAATTATAATAGTTTGTTTAGCTTTTAAATTAGTTTGCCTTATATAAATTCTATAAAATTATCGATGTAATAAAATTCAAATTAATATGAACACTACAAAAAAGAGTAAATGGTTATAAAAAAAAAACAAAAAAAGAAGTAAATGAAGTTCAAACCTTTTAAAATTAAATGAAATTTAAACAAGTATTATTTATCAAATATTTGGTTGAAATGTGTGAAAAATAAACTTTAAAATGGATTGAGACTCATTATCAGGTAAAGATTCAATTTTTATATTTCATTTTTTTTAATGTTTATTACTTAAAAAGATTTTGTAGTAAATACAAATTTAAGAAAATAAAATTTACGACAACGTTCATATTATATTCAAATGTACTAACATTATTATATTTTATAATTTTTTTAACTTTTTGTAATTCAACAATTTTTTAAAGTGTGAAATTTCGAATCTGTAAAATTTTATTTACTAAATCATATAAGATATCATTAGAGCTATGATTCTTTTAGTATAATTTTTTTGAACTTAATGTATATAATTAAATTTTAAATCAACTTATTTCACTTGCAACACACATTTGTATTGTTTAGTTATGTTAAATATCTAACGATTTTGTTATCTTAATGACTGAAATTGAGCATTATTAAACTTTTTAAAATATTATGAGTAAAATTATTCAATTTTGAAATATATGTGTCAGATAGAAATTAGACCCGAAATTTAAAGACTAGAAATATATTTTTTCTCCCTAAATACATTTTATTTTCAAAATTAAAATAATAATAAAAAATAAAAATGCAATGGAAAAGGCCAACGTCGATGACCATTTAACCTATTTATTATCGACTTATCATGAGAACCATAACTAAAAACAAAATCATAGTAAAAGAAAAGAAATCTTTAGTTGCTTTAGACAATTATATATATATATATATATATATATATTTATTTATTTATTTGATCAAATAAATATATATATTTTTTAAAAATATTTTTTCTTTCTTTATTAGTACAAAATTTGATAAAATCAATGGAAATATATATTTTTAATCATGAGGTTTGAGGTCTAATTTCTATATTTTAATATTGAAACAATTTACCATTGAAAGTATTTTAATCATTTAGATGACAAAAATGTTAGTTACATAATGTAATGTTAACTAAAATAATGACTAAACTAATTTTAAATATTAATATATTGTTGAAATAATTAGTTTAATTTTTACGAGAACGTGTTCTTTAAAAAAAAATCGTATAAAAATAAACTAAAAAATACACAAGATTAAAAGTGAGCATTGTTAAAATGTCAGAGGTAAAAGTGTTCAATTTTGAAACATATGGACCAAATTGAAACTAGATTCCAAACATAAGGACTAAAAGTGAGCATTATAGAAATATCAAAGATAAAAATGTTCATTTTTAACCAAAAAGACAATTTTCCCAAAATTCATATATTCAACGGTTTAAATAGAAACAACTCACGCTACCATGACCATTCAAATCCAAATTTTAAACACAAAACAAAATTATTTAGAAAAGAGAGATAATGACAAGTAATAGAAAAAAAAAATAAAGTGGGTGAAAGTTACTTGAAAAGTATATTGATATTTGAAGGGTAAAAAATTATTCAATCTAAGAGGATTATATTTATTGCTTTTCAAGATTTTGAGACATCTTCTAAACAAAGTAAGGAAGATGAGTTTTAAGATTTATCGACAATAAATAAATAAATATATTTATTTTGAATCGATTCGATTTTTATTACCGAACTAATATTTTAATTTTTTAAAAAAATTATGAACCGATATGTCCAACTTTATGGATCCAGTGAATTGGCTTGATTAAGTTTTTTAATTTTTATGATAGTTTTATATTTGTCATAAATTATATTTTATGACATTATTATTATATGTCATAAAAGACTTACAATCATAGAGAATACCAAACATAATTTTCATGATAAGTAAATCATGACAATTAAAAAATTGTCATCGAAATTATTATTTTTTTTTAAATCAAATAAAAGAATCAAGTGTGGCTGGAGGGATTCAAGCCCAAGTCTACATGGCTACAATATGAAATTCTTACCACTAAACTATAGTCACTAGATGAAATTGTAGTAGTGATTAAAGAAATTCAATTAAAACATTGTAGTTTGGAATTATGTTTTTTTAATCCAATATGTACCATCTTCTTATTAAGATATAAAAGTTGTCACTAGAGTTGCTCTAGTTAATTCAAATTATGTTGTTAAATTACCAAACGTACCTCGATTATACACTTAAAATAAAAACATATACGTTACAATTATCAAAATCAAATTGATGAATGCATTTATTGATAAAATGTTGTAATTCATATATACATATATATTTGATGTGCTGGCTATCACTGTCTTGACCTAAGCCCATATCTAGTTCAGTCACCCTCAGCCCAAAGAACAAAATTCAATGGGCCAACATTAAATGGTCCAATTTTAGATTTTGTTTTTCTTTCTGTAATAAGTCAAATTTCAGATTCCTTTTTTTTTTGTTCCCATCTCCTTATAAAGAATTTAACGATAATAATTATAACTATCTATGTTTTTATGTAAAAATATAATTTATATATAAATCCATTATGGCAGCATAATGTTGAATGTCAATGAATGAAAATATATTTACAAATAAGAGCATATTAATAAATAAATACAATTGTAAGCCATAAGGTCTAGGCTTACTCATCATAAAACTTGTATATTATTGACATGGGTAAGAATAAGGTATACAGCTAAAAGACACAAAGTTTTAGGCCTTTGTCCTTAGTTATCTTTTTTTTGTAAAATATCACATCACAAATAAGATGATTTAAGTAAGCTCTTCAATCGTAGGTCGAAAGAAATAGTATTGAAGTGATATTATATATTACATAATAACTAGTTGGTTGTAGGTTCGAGTCACATTATTATTAAATTTTTTTAAAAATAAAGTAGGCCATGTTGATTTTATTAGTGGACTCAATTAAATAAAAGGAAAAGAAAAAGCCATCTTAATTCTAAAGCTTAAAAGAAAAACAAATCAGTAAAATTATAGTGCTACAAACATTTATATTTTCTTTAATGAAATAAATGAAATGATAGAGAGCAAGGACCTACTTTCAAACATTTTTAGTTTATAGGTTGGGTCTGGCTTCTATTTAATTTTTATGTTTCAAAATTGAAATTTTTTGTAATCGTAATATTCACTTTAGTTATAATGTGTTTATTAGTTTACTTTTATACTCTGTTAAAAAAAATTTAAATTCATGTCAAATTTAAAATAAACACTTAATCAATATAGTAGAATTTAAAATTAGTTTAGTTATCATTTTATCAACATCATATAATTAACAATTTTTTTATTACATTATTACAGGAACTAAAATTGAGCATTATTACAATATCATGAATAAAAATGTTTAATTTTGAAATGTATAAATGAACTAAAAATGTATTCTTAAGATCTCGTTTGATACCGAATGGGTCGGTGGCACGTTTGGTTATTTAGTTTGGTGTTAATTCATTTCACTCCACGGTCACGAGTTCGATTTCTGAAATCGTGGAACATATGGTGGAAAAATTTAAGTGAAAATAAGCTTAAATTTCATTAAAAAAAAAAAAAACAAACAAAAAACTAAGGCCCCATTTGATAATGTTTTTGCAATTTAACTTTAATTTTACTCAACTTTCCTACAATGTCTTCCATCTTTTCTTAAAAAAGTATATGAATACTAACCAAATTTAAAAAACAAAAACAAGTTTGGACAAGTTATTATTTTTATTTCTAAATTTTGGTTTGATTTCTAAAAATATAAGTAAGATGTAAATATGTAAGTAAAGAAAAAACATATAATAAATTAGTTATTGTATACTTAAATTTCAAAAACAAAAAATAAAAAATAAAATAATTATGGAATGAAGTCTAAATAATTTTCAAACATGATGTAAACTTTTTCGAGATTCTCGACACAATTTAGTGTGAGGACCGGAATTTTTATGGATTGTCAAAAAAGGATTATTTTGAGACATTGGAAGGATTTAAATAGTTTGATGAAGACTTGCATTGAGAAAGGGAAATTGAGAGTTCTATAGGATGGAATAATTGAGATGGGATGCTTGTCCTTTACTTTACCACTGTTCCAACTTTACCCCTCATTTATAGAGAGAGAGAGAGAGAGAGAGAGAGAAAATATAATTGGGTACCCTTTTGCACATGAGGCCTTAGACAAGTGGCCGACCTTAGTCAGTAATTAATATGTGCTGATTTTATTTATTTATATTTATATATATATATTTTTTTATATATAACATAAGATTAGAAAACATTAGTTTCCATATTCAATAAAAATGGAAGTTCTTATTCAAACTTGTTATGAACATATTTGAAATGTGATTCTTGTTGCTAGTTTCAATTTAGTTTGGCTGGATTTGTTTAAGTTGAATAGTTAGTTCGTTTTTGTCAATTTGATAGTTTCTCAATTAATGTATTTTCGTTTTAAATATCAATTTTTGAACTTCCAAAATAATAAAGATGGTAATTGTGGTTTGGAAGTTATAGAAGAAAAAAAAAACTTTAAGTTAATATATTAAACTCTTAGTTCATTTTTAATTCTCAAAAAACCTCTTACTTTATTTTTCTTTTAATTCAATATGACATTTGATTTAATAATCTCTTTGTCATAAAACACTTATATGTCAGTTAGCTATTCTTTTTATGGAAAGTTTTACAATTGTTTGATTTGTTATGAAAATATTAACCATACATCAAAAAATTATTCTAACCTAACGAATTTATTTTTTTATTTTTATTTTTATTTTTTTTGAGAATCAACCTAATGAATTTATTAGACTTTATGTGTTAAGAATTATAAATATAATTCATAGATTTTATATTTAAATATTATTAGATATTCCTTAAATTTGGTTAGTAAACTTTATAGGATTTGATATTATTTGTACTATATATATTCTTGATAAATTAATGGAAAGGCAGAACATTTTTTTACCATTATTTCTGCAATTTAACATGGTATCAGAACTACAGGCAATTTGGAGTTAGTGGCCACAGCAAGAGTGTGTCCTTGAAATGTGCGTGCAATTGATGTGTGGTGTGAGGTTAGGAATTATAAAATTGTCATTGAAATTTCTTTATTATATTTATTGAAATTGCAATTTAAATTGTGGCCATGTGATTATCCATTTGGATTTTTTGGGTAACAATATTGGAATTAGAATTGAAAAGTACTCACAATTTCTTTTTTTTTTTTATGCTGCTGGTGGATTTCAATTGGAGTTGGGTTTAGAAAAAATATACTTTTCAAACGTGACTTCTTGTGTTTTGCTTCTCCAATTATCTTCATGGTGAAGATACAAGTGCTCTAAAAATGGCAATATAAGCCGTTCGTGTTCTATGAGTTCACATAATGTTGGGGGATAGACAGAACAAGTGCACCAACTCTAAATGATGATCAATAGGCGCAAATTATTGATGCAATTAAGGGTGAACAACCCTCAACTAGAAAAATATGTGGTCTGATTAATTCCAATGAGTGGATTATTGATGTTGTGCATCGAACCACATGTCTGGTAATATTTCATTATTTTCTTATTTGTGTGAAATATCTTCACCTATTGGGCTGCCTAATGGAAAGAGTACTGCGGCTACAAAAGAATGAAAAATTATCTTAAGTGATGGTTTAGGTTTAGCCAATGTGCTATATGTTCCAGCGCTAACTTGTAATTTGTTATCTGTGTCTTAACTTTTAGAGCAGCAAAATATATTGTTTTTTCCACAAACAGACTATGTTTTATACATGAACACAGTTTAATTACTCTTATTGGAGCAGGGGTGCAGTGTAATGTAGTTTATTTTTTCAGTCCGGTTCGTGCTCGTAGTTTTATGGCAAATAAAGTGGGAGTTCGAGATGCGAGTATGTTATGACATCAATGTTTGGGTCATCCTCCTTGCCAATAGGAGTCTATGTTAGTACAAGTTGTGACTTTGATTGTCAGATTTATTTTATGGGTAAACAATCTCGTAATTCTTTTCCTTTAAGTACAAGTAAAGCATTTGGTACTTTTGATTTAGTTCATTGCGATATTTGGGGTCCTAGTAATATTTTGTCGAGTTGGGGTGCACGATTTTTTTTCACAATTGTAGATGATTACTCTCGTGCTACTTGGGGTATATTTGATGATAGGAAAGTTTGAAGCTGCAAAATTGATTCAAGATTTTTATGTTATGATTGAAACTAATTTGGTAAAAAGATTAAAGTTCTTAGAAGTGACAATGTCAGGAAATTTTTAGTCTAAAGTCATTTTTTGCAAAGAAGGGAATTTTGCATCAAACATCTTGTGTTGAGACTGCACAACAAAATGGTAAAGTTGATCGTAAGCATAGGCATATTCTTAATGTTGTTTGTGCCTTGCGTTTCAAGCGAAATTGCCTAAATATTTTTGGGGTGAATACATTCTAACTAATGTGCATCTTATAAATAAAACTCCTACTCCCGTGTTGAATGGAAAAACGCCTCATGAGTTATTATTTGGTCAAACTCCTTTGTATGATAGTCTACACGTTTTTGGGTGTCTATGTAATGTTTCAAATAAGGCTCGTGTAAAAGACAAGTTTGACTCAAGGTCTAGAAGGTGTATTTTTGTTGGATATCCTTTTGACAAGAATGGTTGGCGCCTTTATGATCTAGAAACACATGAGTTTTTCATTAGTCGGGATGTGAAATTCTTTGAGAAAAAATTTTCTTTTATTGAGTCTCTTCCTGGTCGTGCAAGATTGCAATGAGAAATATATTTTTCTCAACCTCCATTATGGGATGACAAAAATGATACATATGTTAATAATGATTTGACTGAAGAGATACCTGCTGCGAGTACTATAGTAAATAGTGGTATTGACACTGAATCTGTTAGTATAGACTCTAGTGAAAGAGCCCAATCTAGTGGTGTTGAGGTACTAGGTCGTGGACTTCCTACAAAACTTCCTTTAGTGAAGCTTCATGATTATGTTACAAATATAGTTGTGATACAACATACAGACTCTACTATACTCTCTACACTCCCATCTCAATCTAATTCCTCAGATAAACCTTTCGATATTGCATGTTATGTTAATTATAAAATTTTTTCTATGAAACATAGATGCCTTCTGACATCAATTTCAAAAGAGAAAGAGCCAACCTTTTTTCAAAAAGCTATACAACATTCTGGTTGGCGTAAGCCAATGTTAGTTGAGATTGATGCTCTTGAACGTAGTGGTACATGGACTTTAGAGGATTTACCTCATAGTAAGAAAGCTATTGGTAGTGGTTGGGTGTATAAAATTAAGTATACATCATCCGGTGAAGTTGAACGTCTTAAGAGGCGTTTAGTTACTTTTGACAATCGTCAGGTTACAGGTATTGATTATAATGAAACTTTTGCCCCCATGGCGAAAATGGGAACTGTTCGTCTATTTCTTGTTGTTGCTTCAAGTTTGAATTGAGAATTGCATTAGATGGATGTTCATAATGCTTTTTTTCACGGTGATTTGGAAGAGGAAGTGTATATGCGAGTGCCTCTAGGGTACAATGCTTCTGCTCCCGGGAAGATTTGCAGGCTGCGTAAGTCTTTGTATGGTTTGAAACAGGCACCTCGACAATGGTTTGCTAAGTTATCTAATGCCTTAAAAGTTTATGGTTTTACGCAGTCTTATGCTGACTATTCATTGTTTAATTATATTCGGGGTAGTGTATCACTTCATGTTCTGTATATGTTGATGATTTGATTATAGCAGGTTCATCACATGGTGCAATCTTAAGATTTAAAGATTATTTGAGTTCATGTTTTCATATGAAAGATTTGGGAATTTTGAAGTATTTTTTAGGCATTGAGGTAGCTCGAAGTGAGAAAGTTATATTTCTTTAAATATGCTTTGGATATTTTGACTGAAATTGGCATGCTAGGCTGTAAGCCTACTGACACGCCTATGGAGTAGAATCATCGATTGACTCGTGTCGAGGGGGAGCCGTACGAGCACCCAGACCAATATCGTCATTTAGTTGGACGTCTTGTTTATTTATCTGTAACTCGCCCTGAACTGAGTTATTCAGTGCATACTCTTGCGCAGTTCTTGAGTGTTCCACCCACAAGTTCAACATTAGGATGTAGCCCTACGGGTGTTGCCCTATTTGAAGGGTGCTCCAGGTCAAGGTATTTTGTTACCGTCTAAAAGTGAGATGAGTTTGAATGTGGTTTTTCTTGGTTCTTCTCCTATCTCATGGAAAACTAAAAAGCAGACGACCGTGTCTCGTTCGTCTGCTGAAGCTGAGTATTGTGCAATAGCCGTTGCTACTTGCGAGTTAAAATGGTTGAAATCATTACTAGTTTCTTTTGGTGTTTTGCATCCCCAGCCTATGAAATTGTTTTGTGATAGTCAATTTGTTCTTCATATTGCAAAGAATCCTGTATTTCATGATTGTACTAAGCATAAACATATTGAGGTAGATTGCCATTTTATTCGTGATGAGTTATTATCTAGAAATCTTGCTACTCGTTATGTATCCATCGATCATATTAAAAGGAGTAATTGATATTCAATTACTATTAAAAGTCACAAGTTCGATTTCGAATAAAAAATAATGTATATAATTATGTATTATATACATATAATTATATACATTTTGAACTCAACAATACTTGAGGCGAGAAGATTTATATTTGAAAGCTTTTAATTATGAAATTATATATTTGACCTCAGTTCTTATAAATTATAAAGTTCTTTAATCCCAAATGGCTTTGAACTTTTTTAATGATTTCTTAATCATAAGTCCATATTTATAGTTGTTCATAAATTTGGGAGTTAATTAAAAGTGAGATAAAATAAAGATATATGGAATAACAATATCAAGTTTGAGAAATTAGATTTAAAATTTGTTTCACAATTCAATTAGATTTTAATTAAAATAAACAAATTGAAAAATTAATAGTTGCTATTTTGATCTAATTGAACTATTACATAATTATAATAAAATATGTATACTTTTTTTTTTAGAATAAAAGCACTTAAGAAAAGTAAAATTCATCAAATTAACTATTGCGCCGACGAGCGTAACTCTACGTACTAAATCATATGTTAATCTTTCGCCTAACAATTAAACGTTTGAATCCTCTAAATTCCACATTTAAATTAAAAAATATATATTCATAAATTAAGAAGTAAAAGATTCGATCTATCACTTATTGCTTAACTAATAAAAAGTAAAATAAAATTAAGTAATACATTTAAATTAAAAAGTAGTAACAAAATATATATATATAAAAAATGTTAATAGTTTAGTTTGATTAGTTGATGCTAAAAAGAATAATATTCTTGTCTACAAAAAAGAAGAAAAAAAAAGAATAATACTTTAATGACATTATATATCACATAGTAATCGGTTAATTATGAATTTAAATATGGACCATTGAAAAAAGTTTCTGCTGGATGTTAAATAAATTCAATAAACTCAATCGTAGTCCCTTCACATTTTCTATTTTAACCTTCAAGCTATAAGAAAGTCATTTATTATCTCCAATTTTGGAATGGTCTACTTTTGTTTCTGAATAAAAAAAATACTTTTATTTTATTATTTTGTAAATCTAATATTTGCTTCAATGCATATACCGATATACTACTATGTCAATGTACATATTGGAAATCAGATTGTTCATACGTTGAATAATTTAAAATTAGATAATATTATTAAATGAATATAATTCCCATAATATCATATATGAAGTTATAAGTTCAATTCCTATTTTTCAAATATTGTGGAACAAAAACAAACGGTATAATATTAAAATCCATAAAAAGTTTTGGTTTAAGATTAAATTAGATATTTAAAAGTTTAAAAGGTTAAAATATAAAATTATAAATTAAAAAATAATCTAAAATTGGATTCACATCCTAAATTATCTTTGGGCAAAATGTTTTTTAGGCGCATTGTTGGTTGAAACTTTAACAAGTTTTGCATTTAGTTATTTTGGCTGATATAATTAAATTTTTTCTAATTTATTAGTTTAAAATTTTGGATTGATCGGTGAATTTAACATAATTTAATACGATTAGAGTAGGAAATCTTGATTGTACTAAAAAAAGAGTAGGAAATCTTGATTTTGAATTTTTACAAGTCATTTTCTCTCTAATTAAAATTGAATTTCATTGTCCCCAAAAGGTGGCGCAATGGTTGAAGACTTGAGTTTTGAGAGTATGCTTTTCTTAAAATTCTGAGTTCAAGACTCATATGTGACATTACTCGTTTGATGTCTTTAGTTTGTGGCTTAAGAACGGGCGTGGTCACCCTTATTTCAAAAAAAAAAAAAAAAAGAATTCCATTTAGATAGAATCTCTTAAATTATTTTGTGATATTTTTTTTATTTAACTATAATGAAAGTGAAAATTCAAACTCGTAACTTCTTTATTACGAGATAATATATGATACCACTAAAGTTTTTCTCTTTTTAGTTACTGACATGACATTTGAAATAGTAAAGAGTTTTTAGTTCATTTGTATTTTTTTTAAGAAAATGTTTATTTTTTCTTCTTTTCTCTACAACCCAAACACCATTACATTAACGAAACGTCTCAATGGTACAGTTGTCCTAATTAGCCCTAATTTAAATATTAAAAAAAAAAATCAAGAAACAAAAAAAGGTATTAGCCTTAACTTAAAAAACTCATCTCTGTTGACGAAGATTCCAACTTCCTAATGGGTCCCAACCTTTTTTCGGCATTATTTATTTTTTGCCTGATTTTAGCTTTATTTAAATTATTAAGATTTGACAAATTGATATGAACTTTTTGGTAGGGTTTCAACTCGAAATTCGAAAAACTCGAACCAATCCAATTCAATTTGACGGGTTGGGTGGGGTTAAAAACATTTTTGGGCTGCATTGGATTCAAAATTATAAAATATTTATGGGTTGGGTTAGGTCAACGGTTGACTTAAAATTAACCCAACCCGACCAAATCAAAATTATTATTTAATTTAAAAAATATATCTTTACTTATAACATAATTATATATGCGTATATTTATTTTATTTAATTATTATTGTTAGAATTTTTATTTTCTATATTCTTTAATATTTTTTCAAATCTTTATAATTTATATATTATGATAAAATATATAGTCAAATTATGTAAAATATCTTTGTTGGTTTTAATATATATTTATTTTATGGAAGTCAAATTATGTCATCTATTTTTGTTGTTTTAATTATCTATTTGTTTTATGTTTTATAGTTAGAATTTTCTATATGAATCATGATTGTATACTTATATTCATTTCATTACCTTGATTGAAAATTGTATTTTTTTTAGATATAATATAAGACTAATTTAATAAAAATATATTTATATTTATAATTTATTATTGAATCCGATGACTAAATCCAACAAACCCAAAAATATAAGGGTTGGGTTAAAAATAAGATCAAACCAAAAATTTGAATTGGGTTGAAAATCTCCTCAACCCAACCGATGTTCACCCTACTTTTTGGTATATTAATATTACTTGCCCAATTCCTTTTTAAAGTATTTTATCAGATGAATTCTAGAAAATGCATGGCCAAACATCACCTGCATTTATATTTCATGTCGAGTTTGACTTCAATATCTCGTCAAATGTTAACATTTAATGTAATGTTCCTTTAATTAATGTGATGCTTTAAATATATTTTAATTTCACGAAATAAATCCTAAAAAAAAAATCCACTTGATAAAAATTAGACTGTTTGTGATAATAAGCTAAACTTGATTTTTTTTTTTTTTTTTTTTTTTTTTTTTTTTTAAATCGGAAAATCGGAGCTTCGCTCTCCTATAACCGGGGAATCACTGGCCCATTCAAACTGTGGCACTAGAATATTTCAAAGGATATTCTAGTTTAAGCGCTTTCCAGAGACCTCGATCAGGGGTCTCTTAAGGAAGCGTGCTTTGAAGTCATTGCCCTCAACCGCTGGACTACCCCTTGGAGACGCTAAACTTGAAATAATTAAGAGGGGATGTCAAAAAAAAATCACAAAGATAAAATTAGAGATGTCTACACGGTTGGGAAATGACTTAAAAAATTTTCTACCACTGATTAAACCACAGTTCACTAAATTGAACCATGGTTGAGTACCAAATGGTTCGGTGACTCAGTTGGTTATCTTAATTGTTGTCAATCCGTTTCAAGTCTACGGTCACAAGTTAGAGCTTGAAAAATAGTATTTAGCTTTCATATTATTTAAGAGCAGTAGTGACTTCTATGTAGAGTTTGTTGATTTTCCTCCCTCCAATATAAGTAATCAAAAAAAAAAAAACCCATGGTTGAGCTTGAACCTTTCACTTTGGCAAGAAAAGGGAATCTAGATTAATATTGAGATTTAATTAGATAGTGTTCATATGAGTTTAAAAAAAAAAAAAAAAAAAAAAAAACCTTAATTGTAAAAATGTCTTATAGCTCACGCTAAAAAAATACTTTCGCATTAATAAAAGGCTAAAAAATGATGAACAAGGCACAATGATTTTTTTTTTTTTTTTTTTTCTTTCTTTGAAAATTAATTCACGTGTGACAAAAACAAAAAACGAAACTATTGCTAAAACAACATATTTTTTTTTAATCGGCTAAAACAACATACTTAGTATTTCAAAAAGAAAAAAAAAACATATTTAAATATTTTATTCATTCAAAAGAATGTACAAATAAAAGTAGTGTAATTATAAGCTTGGAAGAATAATGCATGTGTTCCACTAAGACAACATGTTTTGGAAAATGGTATTTTCTAAACTCCCCGACAAACAATCAACAAACACATTGCATAGTTTATGTCGAAAATAACACCTCCACAATTTATCAATTTATAGCAACATTTGAAGGCATAAAAAATTGAAGATAAATTCTAGGTCCAATACTAAGGTCACGATACCTCACTCCAATGCCCTCTAAACATAATCAAAGTCTTGTCACCTAAATCTCATCAAACCTGCAAGAGAAACACCATAACAACAAGGAATATGAGTATAAACATATTCAGTAAGTAGCTCTTCCAATACGATGAACCTAACCTTTGCCATTGAAGTTTAAAATGTCATAACTGCATTCAAACCTACGAAAAAGAATACACATTCTACAACCTACAAGTCCGACTACACTTCTAAGTAAGTGAATCACAGCTGACATTGGAGTGAGACATGATTAACAACTCGCCTCACACTCTCAAATGAGTGAAGCACTGCTAGCGACTCATACTGCACTCTCAAATGGGTGAATCCCAACTAACAACTTACCCTGCACTCTCAAAGGAGTAAAATATGACTAGCAACTCTTCTATGTCAACCTCGGAAAAGTACATGTCACATAACAGTTCCTTAAAATCATTCCAAGTTACTCGTGACTCATCTAGATGTTACAAACACACCCCGACCTCTAACTCTGCCTCTGGTTGAACTCATGTGACTCTCTCCAACATATTGAAAGTCTACATGAGAATTGGAACATCTCAATCCCAACTCACTCCTCCAAGGTCTACACAAATGAAAACAAGTAACACAAACAATAATAATAACACATCGAGCAATACTAATCATAACCAGGCTAAACATACTCTTATAAATCCTTAACCCTCAAACAAAAAGTTACGTGATGACAGTTGAAGACCATGGGAGCCAAAACGGCTTACATAGTAAGTTAGTCTACAGAATCTATAACTCTGAGCTCTGATACCAACTGTAAAGACCCGACCCAAACTATGAGTCTAAACCTAGGTCTTTACTCTAATGCATGAAAATATGACATCACAACTCTAATTGGGCATGCTTTTGTAAAAACGAATACTTTAATAATTAAATGAACATCATTTGAAGGTTCAAAAAAATAAAGTAAGGGTACCCAAATAAAATAAAATACAAAATAGTTCATAAAGTCAAACCACCCTAATTAAATAGTTCATGCAGAAGGAATTTAAAACTATATATAAAGACATTTGAATAAATGCAACAGTATCTCATTGTCATCCTCAGCACAGTCAGCCATCAATGTAAAGTCCTGATATACCTATGGGGAATTCCACAAAGGAAAAGGTGCGTTTTGACACTCAGTAAGGATCTCCAACTCGGGGTCAAACATGAATACAGTCAAGAGCAGATATAGTAGCACACACAAGCATCATCATCAATATCTTAATCAAGCATCGTCAGTAACTCAGTCAAACATCATTAATATCTCAATCAAGGGATACTTAGACCCGAGCTCCTGGGTACCAGGCCAAGTGACCACGTTCCTGACTTGAACCTCATAGAGCAATCTAATGGTCACGGACCATTAGACCAAAATCTTCTTAGTGAGAACCTATGCCTCAAAAGGGTAAACTGGACATCATATCCATGGTGGAGACCCGGTGAGCTGAGCTACCCCAAGCCTCACACCCTGTGTAAGGACCCGACCCGAAAAGTGGTCCTAAACCTAGTCCTTACTCAGCATGCATGAACTTAAAACAGTTAAAATAAAAACATACAAGGCATGTTACTGAATAACCTCAAAACATTTTATAAAGAATGCATAAGTGTACTGGCCA
>JBBMKA010000002.1:4134722-4164166 GCA_037833695.1 Sechiopsis laciniata | reverse complement strand
TATATATATATATATATATATATGTATAGATGCTCATCACTATTAATAATTATATTTGCGAATTTTTTAAAGTGATCATGTTTGTAGTTATTTTTTAGATTTGACTAATCTTCCAAGTTCTCATAAATTAAATTACATAAACTAGATATTTTGAATATAATTGTGATATGAGGCATGCCTTAGTTAATCAATAGGCGATTCAAATATCTATTTAAAAAATTATCATGGAATGGCCTAATGGTCAAAAAAGTTTTAAAGTACCTAAAAGATAATATATTTAATTTATGATGTTCACCTACTTAGTATTTTTTTCATTAAGTTTATAATAAATAATGATTTTTATATGAATATATGCATTATACTCTTGATAATCAAAATTTCCCCAATAATGTTTTTTTTTTTTAATTTAAACACAAAACATTAAAAAAAACGCGCGCACACACAAAAAAAACAAGAGATTTTTTCATAATTATACCAAATTTAAAAAATATCTGTAAATCTAGGTTAGTGAAAAAATATTAGCAAAAAGAAATTTCGTTAATGATATTATTAATTACCTAAATTGTCCATTTACAATAATACTCTTCTAATTTGAATTTTTTATTTTCGCATTATTAACCATTTAGGAAAATTCCCCAACTTCCATACCCATTAACCCTAAAATTGTGCTGTCATTATTACAAGTTATGTCAAAACAAAAATTGTCGTATTTTCATCTTCTTTTCATTTGAATTTTAGCCTATCCATTTCACATTTTTCGTCTTTTAGTCTCTTCTTCAAGTCTCCGAAAAAAACGTTCCTCCGAAAATCTTGACCCCATTTTAACATCTTCGGAGTATTGACGATCGAATTGGAAACACGCCGTAAGTACGAAGAGAAGAAATTTCTATGGTAGGCTTATAGTTTTGTTTAGTTTTAGGGGTTTTTTTTTTCTACAATAGATATAAAGAGGACATACACATTTTATTTTCTCTTTGATGGACGATTTTAGATCTGTATAGTATTTTGGTTTTTTAATACAGTCAATTTCGTGTTCGGAGGGGGGGGGATTTGGAGATATGAGTTCGGTAGTTTCAAGGTTTTGTAATAATCGACACGGTATGAATTTAATTTTGTAGTTTAATTTATTTGGTTCTTCGTTTCGTGGTTGAGGTTTTAAGCATAACTCTATTATAGTATCTGGGATTATTACTACTGTCAATTTTTTGGTTCGAGGGCCCGAAAACAAAAATGCACAATGGGTAGGAGGTATTGTACATATTAACTTGCATGTACGGTATGGTGTGGTTGTGTGTACTATATGAATATTTTGTTTATGTTATACCGTATTTACTAACTAGATTATTTTTTTGCACATTTAAGACATCAAGTTCATCCAGTGCTTTAAGTCGTGACAAAAAAAGATCATCGGACGGTGAAGCCCAAAGCACGAAGGAATGACAAAAAGGAACAAGGTTAGCAGAAGTAAGACTAAAGGAGAAGTATGAACAACTGGAATGTCTGAAAATACTGTAGGAAAAATAGGGCAATAGGATACTTTACTGTCTAGTCATATAGTGGTAGTCGTATGTGAGTACAATATTGAACAAGTGATGGTAAAGTCATGTACAATCATTATTCCCTTTTGATTTGATTTTAAGGTATTGAAACATGAGGCATTAATGTACCGGACTGTATATACTGTATAGATATGTGAGTATTATGTTCACATGTAGGAATTCGAGGAAATAAAGTGTATCAAAATAAACTATCAGAATGTGGGTATTTATAGAACCGTATTATTATTCTTTAAGCAGGACTTAGATCGATTTATATACTATATTTCACGTTCGGGGTATCAAAATGAGGCATTATTAACAACTACAACTCGATGGAATCATTATTTGCATGATCACCATAAAATACATCTTTTATATTATTTCCAACTCGAGTATCAAAATGAGGTATTATTTGCATATTCGAAAAATGCATAGAAACATTGTGATACAATGCCTAAGATCAACAATGATGGTGCACCCATTGATAGTTTCAGAGGTTAATAAATTATACAACCATGACCACTATGAACAATGCGGACAGTACTACCTACATGTTTAAACCATATTGTGTTGTCGTATATTTCATATTATTACATGTATAAACAAGACAGTATTGCAGAATGCAAAAGTAATGTATACAATGGGAGCATGAAAGATGGATTGAATATGAATATAGAATGAACAAAAAACATTAAAGGTACTATATAAATTATATAGTATATAACATGTAATATGTGAACGTATAGAGTATTGTATATATTATACAGTATTATATGTGTGAAAAATCAAGTGTAGCAGTACATTGATGAATACAGTGTTAATGGTATCATGGAATCTGTAGCCGTAAATTCGTGAGAGAATTGCAAAAATGGAAATAGAATAATGAGGTGAGAGAATTGCAAAAATTAATGGGAAATTGATTATATTGATTTGTAATGAGAAGCTGTTGAAGTGGAGAATCAGAAAATGGAGGAAGACAACTTACACGAAAATGGAATAAGAATAAAGATGTGAAAGAATTGCAAAAATCAATTAAAATCTCATATCATTAATTTGATATTTAAAATTGTATGTATTTCTAAGATGAAAAATATGAAAAAAGGATATGGAATTTAAATAAGGACAAAATGGTATCAATAAAAAATCTTTAATTTCAAATTTTAATAATAAAATTAAAAAACAATGTGCAAATACATATTAATAGTCGTCTGACATTGTGTTTTTTTTTCTTCTTAATGTATATATATATGTAAAACCTCTACTTTGTAGTTGGAGTAAGTTAGTTGGGGTTTCAATGTCGCAAAAAAATGAAAAAGGAAAAAAAAGTTGGACTTTCTAATATCTAGGTGGAAAGAATATTTTATATGAAGAGACTTTCATTTCTATATTTCCATTTATTTTATTTATTGTTGAGACTAATAACAATTTTATAGAAAAACACGGCTACTATTGTCTCACTCCTACACAATAATCAAAGTAGAACAATACCTTGGTAAGGATGGGTAAGTATTTCTTTATCCACTTTAACATTTTTCTCTCCATTAATCAAAGTCAATTTAAAAAATAAAAATAAAAATATGTGGCTCTAAGGTGGGTAAGTATTTCCACCCTTACCTAAGTATTACTCATCAAAATATATGAGTATTATCAACATTTTTTAATTTGAGAGGTGTTTGAGTGTTATTTTTGTAAGTTTTCGTTCTTTTATGGTTTTGAAGCTTTTGTTTTTTAAATTTTAATGGGTTCTTGCTCTTTAGCGGTTCATATGATGATGTGATAACTTTTAAAGTTTCTTCACGTCAACTCATGAAGTGTCTGGCATTATACATTGGAATCTATCAATCCGTAAATTAGCCAGTTCGAAATGTGTCTCAATCATAGTAAAAGCTTCTTTATTAACTGTTATTCTTGTTTGTTTTATGATGGCTGTAGTTGTGGGTTAAGTTTAAGTTTCTTTTTTTCGGGGTTTTTTCTTGCATTTAGGATTTTTCACTTTCAAGAATTTTTTTGTATGTGTTTGTTTCGATGATTATTGAAGTGGTTTAATTAAAAAAAACATTTTTTATATAAAAATACGCAAAATTCATACAGAATTACAGACGCAACATAGAATTTACCGAATGTAAGAAAAACATAGTAAAACAAGGGGAAGAAAATGATTTATTATTTATTCATTCTTTTTAAAGAGAGAGAAAGGGGAAGAAAAAAAGAGTACTTGCACTATATTTTATAGTAGTTCCATCAAATAGAGATTTACATTTAATTGAGTCTCTTTTATTGAATGTGCAACTAAAATAAAGGGAGATTAAACGTACTTAGAACAATCTGAGACAGAGTAAGTAGAGGGATGGCTTGGAGTTTCCAAGTCTAAAGTATCTTTATTAGGTCATGTTAGTCAACGATAGAGATTATAAAAAATTCGAACAATTTGTTGTTTTAAGATACTGTAAGTACTTCAAAGATAGAGATTATTTAAGGAGCAATAATTAGGTAAGGGTGGGTAAGTATTTTGGAAATACTTACCCACTCTTACAACCACACATTTTTATTTTTTTACATTTTTCTCTTTACTTTACATTTCTCTCTCCATCAATCAAAGTCAATTTTTTTTTAAAAAAGTAAAAATATGTGGCTCTAAGGTGGATAAGTATTTCCAAAATACTTATCCACCCTTACTTAAGTATTGCTTTTATTTAAGGGCTCATACGAGAAGGGTTCCTTCATTCGCTTGACAAAGTTTTCTTTGGGAACGAGATTTGTTTAAGAAGGAAATTCCATGGAATGTAGGTAATGGTCGAAGAATTGCCATTGATAGAGACCCGTGAGTTTATGATGATAACCTTCTTGCTCTTAGCGTTTAGGACCCTTGAAAGGATCTCAAAGTGGTTAATATCATCTCTTGTAATAGCCTTTGGGATAAGCATAAATTTGATTTTTTTTTTTTTTTCCTCAAGAAGAAGCTGACTTGGTTTACCATATCCCTTCATGATTTAGGGATAGGGAGGACGAAATCATTTGGTCCCTAAGCCCAAATGGTAATTTTAGTGTTAAAAGTGGTTAGCAATTAGCAATTAGCATCTAACTATGAATTTATTAGGAGCTAAAGAGGCCATCTCCCTAGGACAATTATTCGATGGCCAAGCTTTGAAAATCTGTACTCCAAAGTTCAAGATTGGATATTAAACATTTTGAAGGGAAATTTCCTTGACATTACAAGAGTTTAAACATTTAATTGCTTTTCTATGCATTATAAGAGTTTCTTATTGTAATAGATAAAGTCTCAAGGTGGTTGGACCCTTTTCTTAGGAGAAATTTTTTCTGACATTGGCTAACCTTTGGAAAATGATTGTATTAGTTTTGTTTTGTGAAAAAATAAAAAAATTTAGGGTGTGTTTGTTTTTTGGACATGAGGAGTGGTTAAACCACTCCTCAAAAACCATTCGTTTGTTTTTTTGCAATAAACAACCACTGTTAACCACTCTTCAATCCCTCTATCAAATCTCACATTAAATTTTATTAAAAACTTCATATCAAATTTATGACTCAACTATTACTAACTTCAATTTCCATACAAATAGTTGATTACTCAACTACTATTAACCTCAATCTCCAAATGAGTAGTTACTACTAACCACTTCAATCTCTTCCACTCCACTCTTTTCAACAAAAAACAAACACACCCTAATTTTAAAGTTTGAATCGATTTTTTTTTTCGTCGGTTCAAAAAGAAAAAAAGATGGAATTTTTTCGTTTAGGCGCTGTCGGGGTGCTTAAACCCTAAACCCCTGAAGATTGTCTTTCCCGATTCAAATTCATCACAGCAATGCGCGCGAATTATTCGACCATCGAGAAAATGGCTCCAGCTTTCTTCTTCTCACAAAGCACTAATTTCGCAATCTGAAAATCCCTACGTTCTCTCTAAGACACTGCGCCATTGCATATCTGAGATGCACAGATCCGGTTTCGACATGAATTTGAACGCTTTCCTCCCAATCAGATTTGCTTCTCTGTTCTTCTCTCTGCCGCAAGAAGAAAAATGAAATGTAAGAAGTTCTTTACTTAGCTAATTAGAGTCTATTGGGTTATCTTTGTTTATTCAATTTTTGCATCGTACCACTTTACAGTAGGCTGTTAATCTGAGGTCTAGATGTTGACGTTTTTTTTTTTTTTTTTTTTTGATAAGAAACAATTTCATTGATGCTATGAAATTTAGAGATAAGGTCTAAAGATTTCAGAAATTTTACACCGAAAGGACTACTTGTTTAGACTATTGTTCTATGAAATCATAAAATGAGTAGTTATTTCCTTTTACTGGTACTCACAATCAAAATGGCTGAAGAATTTCGATTGAATATTTTGCAACATCACATGTTTTTCTTGAAGTACTAACATCTTGGTAGGGATATTATACTTTAAATTGGTTACGTGTCTTATTATCTTACAGTTAGCTTGGAAGTAAATAGTAGGTATCTGAGATTATATATTTAAATATTCTTGTTTCAAATTTCAATGCTTCATTCCGACTGCTTAAATCGGTCAAACACTATGCTATGAGTTATAGTAATTCTAACCTGATATCTCATTTTCATACTCGAGGAATGTTAGCTAGAAATTAGTATTGATTAGATAGAAACTGTCACTATATATAAGTCATGATTCTATGTTGAATGAATCACCACTGAAAAGTGAGACAAAAACCTTAAGACCCCTTTTCTCGACTCTTCTTGCAAAATGGATCTGTAGATATGCTTAGGAAATCGATGCTCTATGGAGGAAAGTCTTACACGCCAAATATGGATCCTCCCACAATCTTCTTATTCCGGGCAGTAATCAAATTAAGAGGAAGAAAATTCCTTGGAAAGATATCATGACGCTGTATATACTCATCCATGACAGCACATCTTTTACGGTGAACAATGGTGCTAGTGTTTCCTTTTGGAAGGACTCTTGGTTCGAAACAGGACCTCTTTAAATGATGTACTCTCGTTTATATGGCCTATCCAACAAGAAAGAAGAGGTGGTCAACGAAGTTTGGGATGAACCATTGAAACACTGGCACATGGGTGGGGCTCACGAGGAACACGAAAGATGAAGAGATTGGGGTGAGTGCTCTGTCGCACGAACTTAGTTTTATAACAACGATGCCAGCTCAGCCTTATGCTGGTCCTGAATTCAAGTAGGATTTCCCGGGCTATATTCTGATAGTTAAAATACAATTTTGGTTCGTGTACTTTGGATTATTTTTTTGATATCCGTGATTGTCCGGTTGTGTACTTTGGATTATTTTGATATTAGTGGTTTGATGGTTTCATTGTTTGGAGAAAATCTTGTTCAACACCTAAATCATGGGATCGATCCTGAGAATTGATATTTGACTCTCATTTATTGTTTGTGCCATTTTTGTAAGGTTTGTGGTCCCCCGCCCCCAACTTGTACTAAAAAAAAATAAAGCTTTTTTTTATAAGTAATGACTGGATGAGCCGAAATGATAGTTTACATATGATTCTAAGTATGATGAACCGTACAAACAAATAATTACGTTCTTGCATATGATGTCGGTGACAATCTTCAACAAACTGTTCATATTTAATATTATATCACTGTCTCAATTATTAAATCACAATTTCTTCCAGTTTTATGAGACTATTACTTTTCTACACAGGGAATTGGATGAAGAGTTGCAAAACACACTCTATAGAATATCTTGAAGCAAGGGGGTGGATGATCAGCTAGCTGTTTTCTTTCATAAATATGCAAAGAATTAAGGATAAAGCCGAGTTAAATAGATGGATGGACACCGTATTGGAATAAATTGAAATGATTGAATCTGCAGTATTTTCAGATGACACAGTTGTCTGCTGTTGGCGCTACTGGATATCTATTTCTGGTACGTAGTATTTTGACATACAATGTATGACTATCTAGTACTCGAAGCGTTTTGCACAAAATTAAGGAGTATGAAATTGATGTATCTTAAATTGCACGGCACTTATGCTTTCCTCGTCATTCAAACTAGCAGTGTTGGATGGGGATATAGCACTTAAATGATGAAATGACATTTCATTCCAGTTAGGAGGAGCACTCAAATCCTTTTACTAATTAAGATCATATCTTTGGGCAAACACTACTACCATTTTAGATTTTCACCTTCTCATAAATTTGGTGGTTCTACCTTTCTTTTTTCATCATTTCTAAATGGCCTTCATTATGAGTGTGTTGGAGGCAAATGGATCAAACTTATGATGTAGAATAATTCTCTTATCCATGTTTGGGCTAACAATAATCTTTCCCCATAATTACTATTCATCTCTCCGTAGTCACTATTCATTCTCCCATAACGTCTTGTCATTCCCTCCATAATCACTATTCTTTCTGCTCATAATTAATGTTTTGTTCTCCATAATTAATCTATGCATCCCAAACATAGATAATTATTCTCTTATAATTATTATTTGCATCCTAAACACAAGTAAGGGTTCTTCCATAATCACTCATTTAATCGCAAGTATAAATAATCATTCTCTCTTGGTAATTATTCCCTTCACCTTGCCCCAAACTTCTCCTATGTGTTTCTTAACTCTTAGGCAATGTGGAAGAGTGCAAATATTTACCAGAAATAAAAAAGAGCAATGGAGTATAATCCAATGAATGGACAACCCAACTAATAGAGTAAATCGCATGCCTTCTCAAGTCATTTTCAAGGCATTATTACATTTCCTGCTTTCTTTTGGAAGTCATTTCAATATGAGATTTTAATGATAATTATTCTTTATTACAAGATTCCAGCTTCTATTCTTTTACATTCTCTAAAGAATATTGGGTTTGCTGACCAGTGAAATACGTCCACTAGATCCAAACTTTCTCAGTGGTGGATTAATCGACTGAAAGTATCCTAGGTATGTTATCAAGAAAATGACCTGTCTCAACAGTCTTACATGAAAAATAATTGATGGTGGGCAGCACAGCTGGGGATCTTTTGCCTCACAAATAATAACCTACTTGTTTGATTCCTGTACGATGATCTGTTACTTCGCCTGCTGGTGGGTCTTCCTTTTTCATTGAAACACAACCTTTCCTATGCGCACAAGTGTTTGCTGTCTTTGTCTAACATGGAACAATAATTGAGTCCACTGCCCATTTCTGTTACCTCGTCTTCGGACCTTGAAAAATTATACCAAATCTTGTTTTGCAAATACTTGGCTGTCTTCTTTGTTTGTATTTTCTCTTACAAATATCTATGGTATTGCATTTGATTTAATTGACGTTGACGTAATGTAATCCAACTATGAGAATTTTGGGAATATGTTGGATTTTTTTGGTGGCCGCAAGAGCATTATTGAGGTTTTATCTTCCTAATGGCTATAACCATGAATGTGGAAATAGTAGGTACAACCGTACACTAGAGATTTTCTGTGGAGAACAGAGTTGTGTTCTATCTTATGGGGTCTTTCGGATGAGAGAAATAATAGAATTTTTAGAAGAATAAAAAGTTCTTATAGAGTGGCTTAGTTGTCAAGGACTTTTACTAATTAAGAGGTGAAGGGTTCAATCTATAATGGCCACCTTGACCTACCTAAAAATTTGTTTTCTTGACATCTAAATGTTGTAGGGTCAGGCGGTATATCCGGTGAGAATAGTTGAGGTGTGTTGAAAGCTGGTCCGAACATTCATGGATATAAAAAAAAATGTTTGGTCCTTGTTAAATTCAATGTTTCTCTTTGGGTCACATGATTAAGTTATTTTGTAATTGTTCTCTAGATGTTATCTTACTTGATTGTAGATCATTATTATAAAGGGTCTCTCTTACTTGGGCTGTTTTTTTTGTATACCCTTTTGTATGGTTCTTTATGAAAACTTGGATCTTTATAAAAAAAAAATAATAATATCATAATATTCGTTTTAAACTTCAGGCAACTCTTAATAGTAATCGTTCAACTATCACTTATTATATTAAAAATGGATTTCGCAAATGATACAGGTATACACGCCACAGAAGTTCTTCACGTGTAGTAAATTATGGAAAAAGATGAGAAGGGGGAAAAGAAGCCAGTGAGAATTTTTTTTGTTCCATCTTACATTTACAGTCTCAGAGACAAGTCTAAACAGTCAAGCTCGTGCAGTTCATTATGGTTATGCTTTGGATCAAAACACAAGTCACTATTCGGCGACAGTTTCCAACCGGCATCAAGCCTCGCTGATCCACTGCTTGATGGTGGTACCGGTGAGGCCCTCGAACGATAATTCCCCGGACATCGGCCAGCTGCCACTTGCTTGTAAATAGGCTGGCTGTCCCAGACAAGCTCAAGAGGAAAGGAACAAAAGATGGGTGCATGGGAAGAAGGCTTATGAATCATTGAATGCGCTTGAATTTCAAGGGATCTACTGAAGCCTTGCAAAGGAAGAGAAGACAAGCTTGAGTTTTTGCACTCAATTGAACTGGTAACCAACCTACGGCGTAATTTAGCCACTCTTCTCTCTCGACTGTGAGCATTTTGGTGGCCTCCAAGTGCTTGTGAACTAAAGAACTTCCTCGAGCAATAGTTGCATGAGAAAATTGGTGGCTTGGCTTCTGCTTCTATGTAATAAGATTCAGAAGAGTTGATAAGTTTTAGTTCTTCCGACTTCAAACTCCCGCTTAAATCCTTGTTTGAGAGGCGTAGATCGAGGGCAACAAGTTCACGGCTCGTATCTTTTGAGTCGCTTGGATCTTTTGTTTCTTGCTGGCTATCCATTGAAACTTGTTGCAGCCATGGAAGTTCATCTGCTAATGAGTTGGTACTGGTGGTTTCTTGCTCTGGTTTTCCATGAAAAATCATGGGTTGTGGAGTTTTGTGATATATATTTCTTCTTAGGTGGGTTAATGGACAAAGAAGAAGAATTACAGTTAGACATATATATAGAACTTATAGTGATGAACTGTAGTTTTAATGTTGATATGGCTTTATTTTTATTTTTTGTTGAAAGAATGTTGATATGACTTGTAAACTTACAGAAAAGGAATTCATATCATTTTGTTCATTTCATGATCTCATGCTTTAAAATCTCGCTCTATTCTGGGTCTCAGACGTGCGTTTAGGATTTTCTTTTCTATGTTTTTTTTGGAAACAATTATTTTCTATGTTTCATTATATTATTAATTGTTTCGATATATAATAATAATAATAATAATAATATAATATTGAAACATATTAATGACTATTGGATGCAAATATTTTAAAATTTGTCTATATTTATAATTATCTTGTTAAAATAGCCTATTCATTATAATTTTCTTATTTTTAAATTTAAACGTTAAAACTTTAAAGTGATCATTAATCATAAGTTTTTGGACAATTATATTTGATGAACTATTCTTACGAAATAATTATAAATGTAGGTAAATTCTAAAATATTTGCATCTATAGTCATTAATAATTTTAATAGTATATTATAAATATAATTTTAATAGTAATAAAATAAAGTAGGTGAAAATATTTAATGATAATGATAACAATGTCTAAAAACTTATCATATTTACCCACAAGAGTTGTAGTTCACGGCATTAGTGTATAAAAAAAAAGATTATTCATTGCTATAATTGGATGTGAAAGACATCTATCGTTCAAAACGAATTGTTCTTTACTATTTATTATCCATTTATTCTTTAAATTATAGTATACTCCAAATATAGCTATTGAAAATGCAAAATTATTAGATTAAGAACAAAGACAAAAATATATAATAACAATACATATCAACCTTTTTCGTCTAATTTATTTAACTTAAGAGACTCAATAATCTTTCTATAATTTGAAAGTAAAAAAGATGTATAAATAACTTCGGTCTGAATTGTTACATTGTTCGTACCTATTGATTTGGGACCGTGAGAGTTGTTTGTGATATGTTTTAAATTTGACCAATTTGTTAAGTTTTTAAATTTTTTGGTATTCAAAACTTTTCAGTGTGATCTAAAAAAACCAAAAACTTTTCAGTGTCGTGTGAGAAATATGTAGCCCAATTCACAGCCCATCGTTTATTCGAGCCCAATAAACCAGCCCATTTATAAGATAACAAAAAACTTTCATAAACCCCTAATCTTCTCTACAATCTCTCTAAGTCCTGCCGCCGCTGACATCTCGCAATCTCTGGTAAGCTTTTCTCTCTCAATCTCCGGCAAGCAATTCTTGTTATCCTCTCTCATTGCCATTGTGATACGCTTCTTTTTGTTCACAAATACTCAGATTGTTTCCATTTGAACAAACCGATTAGTGGTGTCTGTTCTAGGGTTCATTTTAATTATCTTGACAATGATTTTGTTTTGCAGCTTTCTTTTGCAACAGGAAGGAACTTCTAATCACGAAGAAGAATGTCAGCGTGAGTGAAAACTGTTTATAGCAATTGCTAACTCCCCTGTTAATTGATCATTATTTTGTTTCTGTATTTGGTTGGCTCCTCTCAATATACTTAGCCTTGGATGTTTTAGTAGTGGAATTTTCTGTCTGTAATCAACTAGACGAATGCTTGCTATTCTAGAGCATGAATTAGTGATTAGGTTGTGATTGGGAACTCGATTGAAGAAGGAGATGAAGCTGTAAATTTTGATGCGTAGAGGTGTAAACCTTAAGTTTTGGTATTGGGTCATATATAATTTAGAGATTTGAAGTTCCATTTGTGATTTATAAGTTTATCTGTGAACTACTATTGAATTTGGGGATTTTTTTTGTTTGTGTCACTGCAATGACTATGTAATTACCTTCTAATTGAGGACGACCGAATGCCATATAGGAGGATTGTAATCCCTTATAACATTGTTTCTATTGCAGTGATGAAGTTGCCGTTGCCGTTGTGGCTGAGGCTCCCGCCCCAGCTCTAGGTGAGCCAATGGACATTGAGACTGCTTTGCAGCTTGTTCTTAGAAAATCATTGGCTCATGGTGGGCTTGTTCGAGGCCTACACGAGAGTGCTAAAGCGATTGAGAAGCATGCTGCTCAGCTCTGTGTCTTGGGAGAAGACTGCAACCAGCCGGATTATGTCAAACTAGTTAAAGCACTTTGTGCTGAGCACAATGTCAACTTGATGACAGTTCCTAGTGCAAAGACCCTTGGCGAGTGGTCTGGTGTAAGTGTTTAATCTTGTTTCTACATATTTTTTATTTCGATAAACTCTTCTGATCTCTTGCATCATTATGTGTTTATATACTGCACTCATTCTTCCAAGATTGAACCTCTGTCTGTCAATATTTAGCTACGCTTCTGACATGTTCTGTATTCTATTAGGTATGTCTTTATGCAATATCAAGAGAGATTTTTTTGGGATAAATACTTTTTTTTTTGGTCCATGAGTTGGTTCCTAGGTTTATTTTTACCCTTAATTTTTTAGTTTAATTTTCATTTGGTAAGTATAATGTTTTAATTGATTAATGGAAAGTATACATAAATAACTAAGAGAGTATTTATAGTAGAATTCAATGATACAAGTGTAAAATCTTAAATCTATGGGACTAAATCCAAACTTAACTTATAGCTAAGGACCAAATGATAACTAAACTTGAAAGTCTGGGGTATTGGACTAAATGGAAATTATACTAAAAATTTATGGACCAAAAATGTCTTTTTTTTTCAATATTTCTATCCTCGTCTATAGCGACCTGCTAACACTACCATGAAAAGTTTGTTTTTGCTTTTAAGTTTTGGTATTTGCATGCGAAACCATCTAAATATGTCTGCATATGTTTCTAGCATAAGCTTCCCTTATGAGTTCAGGATACATTAAATTCCTTATACTTGATCTAATGCAGCTATGCAAGATTGATTCAGAAGGAAAGGCGAGGAAAGTTGTTGGTTGCTCTTGTGTTGTAGTTAAGGTAAACCCGTGTGTCCATTCACTTAGAGCTAATATTCTGTTCCTTCACTTTCTAAACAAATTTTGTTACTTCAATTTTGAATTGTGTTTTTCCCAGGACTTTGGGGAGGATCACGAGGCACTTCACATCGTCCAGAAGCATGTGAGTTCAAATTAAGGATCTCAATTGTGTCTGCTGAGAATACAGTTGTTGGTCTTTGTAAGTTTTTGATTATTAGTTATGACTGTCGTTCCTTAGCATCTTCAACCTATAATGCTTTTTTTTTTTCGTTTCTCAATTGGAAAGACAAGTTTTTATCTTCTGTCCAGCAAACAGAACAATTTATTCATCAAGAGTCTCCTTGCCAAAGGGAACATTGGAATTGATATTTTTCATCTGTTTATGCTGAATTCTTGTTTAGATTGATTTCTTTTCCTCTTTTTGGTGCCTGTCTTAATTTGATGGAGATTTTTATTGAGTTTATGGAAGTTGTCTTCATTGGAAACTTATGGTAAGAAAAGGGTCTACTATTTACCTCTTGGTCAATTCATGGGAAACTAAAAGCTTATGGCTTGTTACTTGAGAATTAATTTTCAATGTTCATGACATGGGCACTTTTTCAAATTATTTTGAATGTGTTTTCTATTTATAAGTTGTGGCTATTGGAACTTTCAGGATTTTATATAATTATTAATTGTATGTTCTTTTAATGATCATGTTCAATGGGGATCAATTTAATTAAGGAACAGAGATAGGTATCGCAGACAACCAACTTGTATTTCCTCATAATTTGAACCTGCATATCTTCTTCTTTGGGCCCGTTTTGCATCTAGAAATTTATGTTTATTGAGTTTGGTTGTTAATGAAATGGCGATATAAACACGTTGAATTTATTTCTTATCTAATTCATTTTTTTAAACCAATTGTAAAATACCAGTTAAATTGGTTCTTTGTCCGAACAAACGTGAATGTAATTTTTAGGTAAAAGGGTAATTAATATACATTTTTTTGGTTCAAGAAAAGATTCCATGGTACAAAAGATTTCTAAATTTGTAATAAGTTGATTTTAACCAATACTGCCAATTTGTACTCGCAATATTTCAGAGGAATAAGATGACAACAAATAATGCCATATCTATATATCTTCTGTATAATGTTAAAACTTGCCATAATGGGCAAACAACTAATTTTGTCAAACTCTTGTCCTCACTTGCAATTTTTTAATCTAAAACCTCTCCTAAGTGATATAATAGGTCTGTGGTATAAATGTTTTTTAATGACCAAGAAATTCAAATTCTGAAAAACTAACCATCTTCTTAAGCTCGTAACAATTTTATGTTTTTACCTTAGATACTAACTTCATCTACTTCCTATTAAAAAAACCACCTGCATATAAACATGGAATTGGACTTATATAAAATTTGTAATACAATATTAAGTATCTCGATTTATATTACCTTACCAAATTTCTATGAGTTGTGTATCTCAACATGGCTAAATAAATACATTGGGTTTGATCCTTTAGTTATTGTTGAATTCAGAAGAAAGATAAATACACTTCATTAAACCAATGCTAAATATAAAAAATCTCATCTTTGATCAAAAGAGAAACATGAAATTCTTGCTCGGAAACACAATAAATAAACTTATTGACGGTTGAATTTGGAATTAATATGAAAAATACTTTCTCACAAATTCAGTTCATAAGTTGAAACTCAAAAATTCCAAAATTTTCAACCATGGGTTAGTAATCAGCGCAAAAAACAAAGCCAAAAAGGCGCCAAGGGAAAGGGAACGAACACAAAAGGAGGGAAAAAAATGAACTTTATTTATTAATTTTTCAAAAACCCACTGTATCGGATTTGAAGCTGAAAGAATGAACCAAAATTGATTGAAAGGGCGAAATCCGAAACTACCCATTATTCTGGCGGTCCCTATTTGCATGCCCACCATTTTGCTCGACACTCCTTTGGAGAAGAAGACACGGCCCCATTTCGTCGCCTGAGTTGAGATTTTGGAGATGAGCTCGTCTGAGAAAGAGCTCGAGGAGCAGTTGAAGGAGATTGGGAGTGAGCTCCTAAATCCCCCTTCTTCCATTGATGCGATTCTCAAAGCTCTTGATGTAAGGATGTGTTTCTTCTCTCTTCTCTTTCACACAGTTCTGATTGTTCGTTTCTTTCTATGCATAATTTTTTTGGGTTTTGGTTAGCTTACATGAATTTCAAATGGCTTTATGGTTTTCTCATGTGACGAAACTGCTTTTTATTATCCCTTCATGGCTTGATGTGAATCGAGGGTACGAAAGGTTTCGCCTCTTTCACTAACTCCCATACCAATTAATTCTAAAATTTGAATGTCTTCTGCAATTTATATTAGTTCAGCACATAGAGATTGAGGAAATGCACTTCTTGGATTTGTGGAATGTCAAAATGAGATGTTCCGGACAAACTCGTTGGTAGAAGCTTAGGGTTCATGTTCAAAATTCACGAATGAAATTAATCATAACGTTCCTTGTTGTCTCTTGGGTCTAGACCTTGGGACTGATGCCGGTGCGGGTGCCTCGGGTATGTAGTGTAGCAAAATTCTGATTCCTTGGTTATCAAAAAAATATGTCAAAATGAAATGTGCACGATGATATATATATCTTTGAATAGCGGGAAATGTCTCCAAGGGGCGGGCCTCATTGATAGAAGCTTGGAGTCTCCAATGTATGTTCTCTTTGAGATCCTGGGTTCGAAACCCACAAATGAGATTAATTGTAAAATTCCTTGTTGTCTCCTAGTCTAGGTCTTGGAACGGGCACGGATGCCCCGGGGTATGTAGTGGAGCGAAGCTTTGATTCTCAGTTATAAAATAATTCAAGATAATTAATGTCTTCGTGATAGATGCAGTATACCTTCTCATAATGTTTGTTTGTGACATAGAATACTAGTCATTGTGCCTCTGCTTCCGGGCTTACCACCAAACTCTTTGCTAATTTTTCAGATGAATGGCAAGTCTACTATGATTTTTGGAATGATGGAAATGCTTTTAGCAACTGAAAATATGCTCCTTTTTTTGTTTTATTGTATTTAGTTATGCAGTCAAAAGTGGTTCTGACAAACCTAAAATTGTTGTTAGAAGAAGCTTTTAATTAGAGTTCCTTCCAAAAGTTTTCCTCTAGGAGTTGATTTCTTACAGCATATGTGTTTTCCCTTGGGGTTGTTAGTTTAATTATGTAAATTCTGCCCTCTATACTAGTTTAGTGGTGGTCACAAGATTTGTTCTCTTTTTTGCATTTTTTTTCTTCAGAAAGCTGAGTGTCTCTTAACAAATGTGGAGCAATCGCCAACGAGATCTATGCGCGATGCACTCCTGCCTTTGATGAAAGCATTAATTTCGGATAAGCTTATGAAGCACTCAGAAGAGGAGGTGAAGGTTACAGTAATATCCTGCGTTACTGAGATAACAAGAATTACAGCACCAGATGCCCCTTATGATGATGAGAAAATGAAGGTAACTTTGAAGCTGCTCATTCAGACATTCTTGAAATGCAAGTTCCGGTGGATTTTTTAGTTATTTCGTCCACTTCCACTGGTGCAGGGGATTTTTCAGTTGACTATAGAATCTTTTAGGAAGTTGTCACGCGTGTCTGGTCGTTGTTATACAAAGGCTTTATCCATTCTCGATGCCGTTGCAAAGGTCCGTTCGTGCTTGGTGATGCTGGATCTGGAGTGCGACAGCTTGATTCTTGATATGGTTCATACTTTTCTAAAGGTCATTAGGTAAAGGTCATAAAAATGGTTGATGTTTGAAAATTTATACCATAAGTATCCAAATTTCTTCTCTGATTTGTTTCTTTGTAGTGTTTAAAATTTTCCTTTTCATGGTCTGTTAACTTGTATGGAATTTATTACCAGTCGAAACTGTAACTTTTCTCTTAAGCAAACCTGTCTTAAAAGCTTTAAAAAACATCTGTGTACTCTTTCATGTTTTTGTTTGCAATCATGGATTAACCTCTATACTGATGATTTGAGATCTTGCCATCTCTTTTACACAAAACGCTTCAAACCATAAAACTAGGCCGACTTTGTTTTAAAATGTGTCTTTATACTTTGGTTATGCTGTACTATTTTGGGAGAATTTTTTTGAAATATAGTCATGCAAGATATTTTGGACTTGCATTTATATTGGTAAAATAAATACTAGACCTTAAAATGATTTTAGGCATTGGTGGAATTTGGAAAGTTCACACTAGATCTTTAGTGGGGCTTTGACTGGAGTTGATAGGTTAGGCACTTCATTTATTGGAATTGACAGTAATTTCAGATTAACAAAAGGGTCTTGGTATAGTGATTTGGAGAGGAGTATCATTTTAATTTGGATAGATTACTTTGATCTCGATGTTATATTTATGATATTTTAAATTCTTTTTTCTTCTCCTAATCTTGATTTATTTTCTCTCAATTCTAAGGTCCAACCATCCACCTGCTGTTTTTTCAGCCATGGAAGCAATTATAACCAATGTGTTAGATGAAAGTGAGGAAATCTCCTTAGATCTTCTTAAGCCTATTTTAGCTAGTGTCACGAAGGAAAATCAGGTATCATAATTATTTAATGTCAATATCTCCCTTGTTTGTTATTCCCAATTTTATTTCTTTTATATTATCATCCATTAATTGGTTCGTCCATTATTATAGGAAGCAGCTTCTATTTCATGGAAATTGGGAGAAAAGGTAATGTCCAACTGTGCTACTAAGCTCCAGCCCTATCTTATGGGTGCTGTTCAGTCTCTCGGTGCTTCTTTGGATGACTATACTCCAGCCGTTATTTCTATATTTCGAAATGGATCCACTGATGCTAGGAATAATTTGGTGAGTTCTACTGACAAATTCAGAAAGATGTTTATGTGGTTGTATGGATTTGAATTAGTGCTCCTGAGAACTGTCATACCGATGAATTGCATCATAAAGTTAATACATTTGCTTGAGAATCTTTAGCCACTCGGCACAACCTTGTGCTAACGAGCATCAGGCTTCAAGGATAAATGCCATGATTAATATGTTAGAAGAGCCATATTAAGAGCTAAATTACCAATCCCTGCTTCTTTCACTAGGCTTAGAAGCAGACTCCTAATTAACCAGATTCCTTATTCAATTTTTCTAACCTGGAAATGATAAAAGTCCATGGTTTGAAATATTATGATTTATCAGAATCCCTCTGTTGATTGATTCAGGACTGCATTGTTAATAATGTAAACATTTGAAAATGGATAAATGCGACTTGGCAATCTCTATCACGAATCATCTTTGCTTATTTTCAGTTTATAATTAAACGAGGCATTGATATGGTTGTTCAGTGAGCAATAATTTTCATCATTTGATGGATCAAATATGCAGCAGGACATCAACAGCCTCTCTCATGTTTCTACTTAAGAATTTACTAACCTATGAAGTCTTAAATTTTTTGACAACCGGGAAATTTGGAACTTATCTCCCCTATACCTAGGGTACCCGCGCCCGCCTCAAGGCGTGGACTTGGGAGACATCAAGAGTATTTATTCTCACCTAATGGCTCAAACCTGAGACCTCTAAGCCAGTATGACTAAGAGGCCTCAAACCCTTACCAATGAGGCTGTCCCTTGGCTCAACCTGATGTCAGAATTGAAATATATTCATAGAGCTAGACTTCATCCCTCTTCAGTCTTTATACTATATTTGAAGCTGGCTAACTAAACTTCATCTAAGGTCTTAATGAGAGGATCCTTTATGAAAATGACTTTTAGTTGAATAAGAATTTAATAATGGTAGAGATGTATGTTATTTTTTCTTGCCCTTTTCATCACTCATAAGATCTTCTAGATTGGCAGGATTATGCTGCTCGGTCTTTCCTTTTATTTTTCGTTAACTGTCAGTGAAGCTGCAACAAGAGCATAGCTCAATTGACATAAAGTATGTGCTTATGACCAAGAGGTCATAGGTTCAAATCTCCCACCCTTTTGCACCTTTTGGTTTTGAGATGAACCATTACATTTTTAACTATTAATTGGGTTAGTTCAACAACAATTATGAAATATCTTCATTTGATACAACCGAACTATATAGCTTTATAATTTGGTTCCTGCTTTTATGACATTTTATTGAATGCTTCAGGAGAATGAAAAGAGCGAAGAGAAGGTGATGAATACAAATGAGCCAACGCTGGTAGGTATCTTTTTCTATATATTTCGCAATCTCCTCTGAACACAACCACCCTCCTCCCAGAGGAAAAAAAAAGAACTCCACATTAGCGGCCTCTACAATGAAATATCACAAACTGACATATATATATATATATTCATGCCAAATAGGTGACAGAGAGGCATACACCAAATGCAAGTATTGAAGAGAATCCTCATACTGATGCTGCTTCAGAATCAGTGATATCCAATGGTACAGTTGCAGCCAGGAATGACAGCGTAGTTAAGGCATCCTCAAGAACAACACAAAAACAGAGTAAACAATCAAAGGAGACAGAAACCAAAAAACCTGACAGTTTAGACTCTATGAAGACAGAAGACACATTAGACTCTGTACCAAAGAAACGAGGCAGGAAACCCAACTCCTTAATGAATCCAGATGAAGGCTATGATCATTATTGGATTGGAAAAGGACGGGAAAAGTCCAGACTTACCAATCGCAAAAAGTCTAATGTCCAAGAATCTAAAATTTCTCTTGTAAGTCCTAAAGTAGAAAAGGCTTCTGTGCCAACAGAGGTAGGAAAAGAGTCTTCTGCACATTCTGCAGAGAAACATATGCAATCAGACGATGAAGTGGTAAATCAGAGAATGAAAAAGATGGAAGATAAAGCTCAGGTGAAGTCAAGGAAATCTAGAGTTGTCAATAAATTTTCTCCTGTTAGTCCTAGACTAGAAAAGGTTTCTTTGCCAACAGAAGTACAAAAGGAGTTTTCTGCACACGATGAAGAGAAACAGATACAATCTGAAGATGAAGTGATAAATGAGAACATGAAAAAGATGGAAGAAAAAGCTCAGGCAAGTTCAAGTAAATCTAAAGTTGGCAAGTCTAGGAAGGATAAACCAGCTAAATTTTCTTTTATAAGCCCAAGAGTAGAAAAGACTTCTTTGGCAACAGAGGTAGAAAAGCAGTCATTTGCACATGCTGAAGAAAAAAATATACCATCTGAAGATGAAGTGGTAAATGAGAACATAAAAAAGATGGAACAAAAAGCTCAGGCAAGTTCAAGGAAATCTAAAAATGTCAAGTCTAGGAAAAATAAAGCAACTAAATTTTCTTCTGAAAGCCCAAGAGTAGAAAAGGCTTCTTTGTCAACAGAGGTAAAAAATGGGTCTTCTGCACATGCTGAAGAGAAACAATCAGAAGATGAAGTGGTAAATGAAAACATGAAAAAGGTGGAAGAAAATGCTCAGGTGAGGTCAAGGAAATCTAAAATTGGAAAGTCTAAGAAGAAAAAAACAACTAAATTTGCATCTGTAAGCCCAAGAGTAGAAACCACTTCTTTGTCAACAGAGTTAGAAAAGGAGTCTTCTGCACATGCTGAACAGAAACATAGGCAATCTGACGACGAAGTGGTAAACATGACCATTAAAAAGATGAAAGAAAAAGCGCAGGTGAGGTCTAGGAAATCTAAAGTTGTCGAGTCTAAGAAGGAGAAAGCAATCCTTGATCCTGAATGCGTTGTTTCAGGAGAGAGAGTTCCTGATACCTCTGATTACAAAGAAAAGAGAGTTCTTGATACCTCTGATTACAAAGAAAAACGATCGGTGCATTTGATTATGAAGTTGAGAGTGAAGAGCACCTATGGAGATGGATCAGTAGTCCAAAAGGATATCATAGTGAAATCTACAGATACTAATATGGATAGGAATATTCATAAATTATCAACCTGTGAGGTACAACAAAAAATTCTTCCCTATTTATTCATTATTAAGCCTCATGTTGAACTTAAAAGTATGCATTTACTACATATCTGTCCCCTTTGTTCTTCTGTTGCACCACTCAATGGCGTCTCTGCATATTCTTATCTGCTTAATAGGTGAAGGATTCCATATCTGCCAAGTTAGATGATGATGATTACGTGGAAGAATCCTCCCAGGATAAAACTTCGAGGAAGCATGCCATTGTGGAAAAAGAGGTGTGAATTTTATAATTTTCCTTGTCTTGTAAGTTTGCCTGGCTTCCATAACCATGAGTGCATAACTTGAAAAAGAGGACAATTTTTTCTGGCTCGTTGTCAATGCTTGTGCATAAAACACCCTGTAGTAGAATTTTTAAGTACTTGGGCTTTTCTATTATATCACATAGATAAGTGGTTGTAGTGTCTCAACTTTAACACATACAAAGAAAACACCGCATACTTTGTTGATTCCATAATAGAAAATTATAAACATTATATAAATCATTCCTCATTAACATGCATGTATTAGATTTTCTTTTCCAAATTTATTTGTGGCTTCTGCTAACTCGTAATGCTTAAGTTTGTTTCAGGTAATGGACATATCAAATGTTGGAGAGGAACTGGTTGGTAAGAGACTAAAGGTTTGGTGGCCCCTGGACAGGAAGTGAGTACTTTATAAACTGGCTGATTTGACACTTCTTACATCAGTAACCCTTGCTAATCTATTTCCGTTTCTGTACAATTAGTCGGACTTGCTCTGTTACCAACTTGGTAATGAAATGGCCAATCCTATTCAGAATAGTGACATGTATAGGAAACTAGCAGAAAAGGTTTCAGCCCTGAACACTCGTCGATATTTAAAAAATAAGGTTTCAACCCTGCCGGATGCAACCTATGGATAGTGACATGTATAGGGAACTAACAGGAAAGGAGTTGGCTGTGGGGTTCACTCATCTTCTTTTTAACTTTGAATCAGCTACTCTGATATAGACACTGTTGAATCACTTAAACTTTTGTGTGCAACTCTAGCTTTTCCCTCTTTTATGCATTCTTGCGAGCAACTTCAACAGCCTCAAAACACTATTTAGTTCTTGAGAAGTGCAACACATACCAAAAGTTAGCAATTTGGATTAGAATTGATCACAGCCAAAAGAATCATGTAACTAGTGAAGTCGTAATAGTCACATGAAATACTAGTTGAATAGTCGTGTTACGTAACTTTAAATCGATGGTTAGCAGCAGAAGAATATGTTTTGAGCATAATACTGTTAGCTGTTACCCAGATTACTATAGAAGTACTGTAAAAGAACAGTACCATACTTCCAAAAGTTCATCTTCTTTTTCTTTGTATTCCTTTTCCTCCTTCCCCCTACAAACCTGACAGTTTTTTCTATCACTACAAACTAGTTTTCTATCAATATGTGAATTCCAAATTTTAAATACTTATGCAAGGAACACAAACTAGTATTTTGGATTGAAGGAATAGTGTTGGGAGAGATTACTAGCCCTCTGTAATTGGCTGGATGTTTTGTGTATCCTTTTGGTTCTAATGTTCTAGAGATAGCTTGTACAATAAGTTTCTATATAACAGCAAACCCGAAGGATACAATTTTATAGTCATCTTTTGTTTCTTTATTTGCAGGTTTTATGAAGGTGTTGTTCATAGTTTTGACCCTGTGATGAAAAAGCACAAGGCAAGATTACTCTATCCTGCCTTTAACCATTTGTTTATTTTTTGTAAACTTTTTCTTTTCGAAGTGTATGCTTTTGCCAATTTCTTAACCAGTTCATATTATGAACAGCGTCACTGCACATATGACCACCCTTTGGTTCTGTCACCAGTCATTCATTCTCTTCTCATCTCATAGCCTCAATCCCTTGACCATACTGCTTTCTGCTCTTCCTTTGTCTCTGTAGTGATGTCAACTTGGACAAAATCATTCCTTTCTGATGCAGCAATCATTGGATGAACCATCATGGATTAACTAGTGATCAAGAAAGCCTTAGAAAACCAAAAGTTTGTGGGTCCAATCCATGGTGGTCATCTATCTAGGAAATAATTTCTTACGAGATTTCTTGGCATCCAAACATTGTAGGTTCAGTTGGTTTGTTTGTCCAGTGAGAACCGTCATTGGATGATACTCAGATGAACTGAACCATCCTCAATAAAGACTACCTTTCATTTCTCTTGCACCATTTCCTTTCTTTGTAGTTTCTGATTTTTTCCCCCCTTTGTTCTGTTTGATTTGTCATAGGTATCCTATGATGACGGCGATGAAGAATTATTAAACCTCAAAACGCAAAGATATGAGCTAATTGGTGGTGATGCTCTGCTAGTTGGAGTAGGTGTCTCGGCTATTTTAGCATATTTCACTGAGTTGTTTATTGTCATTTTAAATTTGGTCTCTCCTACTTTTCTTTGTTACCTTGATGCAGGATGAAGAGATGGACGTCCTGAAATCCGAAGCTTCATCAGATATGTAAGCTTCATTCTTTCATGATCATAATAAATGCATAGTTTTTTTTTTTCTTTTGAAATCTAATAAATGCATAGTTTACTCATAGATTTTTGTTCATTTTAGCATTTGGAATCAAGTAACCTGAAAGTTAACTGCTTGCTATTGTTAGCTAAGTAGGTTCCTTCTCTGTTCAACGCAATGAAATTCCAGAAATGTTCCTGCTGACCGTTTTTCCATTTAGGGGGTGATTGGATTTTCGAGTTGATGAGAGGAGACCGCCAAAAAGGAAAAGGAAAAGGAAAATGAAGTTAATTACTTGTTATTTTGGAGTTTATAATTTATGGGATTCTGGTTATTAATTTTTTCTATAACTAGCTAAACCACAAATACTTTTTATGCATTATATTAAAATAAAAAATCTTTCCTTACCTATCTTTTCTTTCCCCTCTTTTTATATTTTGGAGCAGACTGCAAAAAAGGAAAAGAAAAATCAAGTCAGGATCAGATAAGGAAGAAAAGACCAGTTCTTCAACCAGAAGGTTGCTTCCTTTCGTGCCAATTGTTTACTTTATTCATTTCACATTCATATTTACCCTCCAAGTTCTATCATATTTTCATGAAATTTTAGGGGTAGTGCTCCAGCCAAGAAGAAATCTAAAGCTAACTCGAGCGAGAAGGCTGCAAATAGTTCCATGATCAAGAAGCATGTTATTTCGGATGAACCAGTGGACGATGCAGGGAGCGTCGACAATAATTCTAAAGGAAATGATAAAAGGCTCATAGACTTGATAAAAAACAGTAGACTAAAGATTAGCTTAAAGTCCAAGCAGAATGCTGGAAAGGAGTAATGCCCCCCGAAAACGGAGCAGAACCTCTCGCCGCCAAGAATTTAGCAGTATTAGCAGAATGAGATTGGCGTACATCGTTTTGTCAGTTAGGGAAGAGCATAGAACCAGCTTAGTTCCTTTGTTTTTGTCTTTAGAAGTAGAAAAGAAAGCAGTATTTCATCTAACCAGCCAGTGTAAACAGCCATCCTATATAAACCTCCATGTGTAAATCAGTTGCAGAATGTTAACAAAAGCAAGCAGTCTTATGTCTAAGCTAGCCCTTCTTTATATGTGCAGATATTGTAAGTTATAATAACTTTTCGATTGACAGATCTGATGCCAAACCCGATTCGGTTGTGTACCGGAATTCAGACCTTTCTCACTGAAATCTATGGCTATTTCCATGCTTCATCGAGAACGTAAGTTCGAAGTCTAGAAGCTTAGCTTAGCTTTTTCTGAATCCTGAACAATATTTTTTTTGTTGAGAATGGCGATGATGATGGATCGACCACCTATATTCATAAGACTTACTCAGAAAGGTACATTACAATGTTTTTTGTTAATTAAATCTAACTTTCAATGAATTAAGGTAAGTTGTTATTTTCTCTGATGGAGTTTAGACTTTCCAACCATAAATTTAAGAAAGTTGTCATGATTCAATTTTATTATATAAAATTTAAGAAAGTTGTTATCGAAAGGAATGGTGGTTTGATGGTTTTATTATTTGAAAGTAATTTAATTTAACATAATGGTTATGGATTCAATCTTGAAAATTGATATTTTTCTTTCATTGATATTTCTCTCTCATTTTATTTGAGAGAAATAGGGTCTTTCATTGTAAGATTTGTGGTCTAAAAAAAAAGTTTACTCTTGAACATGAACTTTCAATTTATTTGCAAAGTTGATCTGAAGTACCAAAAAGAAGTATGGTAAGGTTGAGTATTGTGCAATAATGCATTTCACTAAGCCATTTAGGGATCGAGCCTGTGACCGTGGAGTGGGAATGAATTAACACTAAACCAAATAACTAATTGCGCCACCGACCCATTCGGTATTAGGTAGTGACTTATTGATTTCAAAGAATGAATAAAATGGAATAGGTGTTATAATTAATTTTATTGAATGCATGGTCCATGTTTTTATGGTGAGCTGTCATAAGTCTATTGTATAACTCTTTAAATTCACTCTGCATTATCGAAATGGTTGGTGTCATGTTGGTTTAGTTGATTGGCTGCAATTTAATTCAATTCGACGATCACGTATCAATGAGGAAGAAATATTGTAAATGAGGTATGAATGTTGTTGTCTACTTTGATTATAACTTTTAAAAGTTAAATTTTAATTTCTCAAATCTAAGATTTGTCTCGTTTTGATCTTTGAAGTTTGAAAATTTAAAGATCAAAATAAAATAAAATTTAAAATTTAAGAACTAAAATGATAATCTATTTATTTATTTATTGAGAAAAATAATATCAAATATATTCTTGTTTAAAAAAATAAATAAATGAAAACCAAACATTTGGCAATATTTTTAAGGATTATATAAAGATTTACCGAACTTTTAACAAAGGGCTTATTGGCCAATAGGGTCCACTTTTATTTTCTGTCATGTTCTCCTCAACTAGAGCATAATAATTTTATCTCTCCATCCACCAACTCCAATTTATCAATGTTTTTTAGAAAAAAAATATTTCTATTAAATAACTTGAGCATATATATATATATATATATATATATATATGTTTGTGTGTTGTCTATGAACTACAAAAATTTAAGGGTTAAATTATTTATTATTACACATGTAAGAAATTATGGTTTAAATATGTTATCTAGAGGTGATTGGATTTAGGGGTTGGGAGATGAGAGGAGAGGAATTTATAATATCATTTCTTAACTCATCATCACATCACATCAAACATATTTAATTCTATCCAACTTCAAATCAAACTTTATTACAAAAAAAAATTAATATAAAAAAAAATCTTTTTTTTTAAACACCAATTCCAAAAAAAAAAAAAAAAATTACAACATCTCTTTTCAAAACAAAAATTTCAAAAAAAATTCTAACATCTCCTCTCCAAGATACTAATTCTCAAACAAATACGTCATCCTTCCAAATTACTCTATTTCCGCTCTACCTCCTCCTCCTCTCATCTCCTCTCCCAAATTCCAAAATCCAATCACCCTCTAAGTTGCATGAAGTTAATTCGTCTTTTTAGCATTAAATATTTTTTTTAAAGTCATATATTTTAATATCTCCTTATTAGATAAAAATATATATATATTTTAATAGTCAATAATTTTTCTGAAAGGGAGGTTTTCTTTTTCCAAGAAACCAAAGGGGTGCCGTAAAAAAGAAAAGAATAAAATAGTGTAAAAAAAGAAATAACAATTACCGGGGTTAGGTGAGCAGTTAAAATTGCAGAAAACAAATTTGCTTATAAAAAGAGAACCAAAGGTGATATTCGCTGTAGTCCACCAACCCCTAATTTGCACTAACTTACACGCCATTTTCTCCACCCAAATCATGCCGGTGATCGCCGGTTCAGCTTTACCCAATTCCTCCCCCACCGTCTGCGTCACCGGCGCCGGCGGCTTCATTGCCTCATGGATTGTTAAACTCCTACTCCAAAAAGGCTATACCGTAAGAGGAACTGTCAGAAATCCAGGTGAACATTCGATTCGATTTCATTTCTTTTTTAACCTAATCGATCATCCTATTTCCATATCTGTGAAATGTTGATGAAATCTTCGGAAATTCCTCTCCATTTATCAGGATCATGAGTTTTTATTTCTTTTTATTATTTTTACAGAGGATCCGAAGAACGGCCATTTGAGAGAACTGGAAGGCGCGGCGGGGCGGCTCAGTTTGCATAAATCCGATCTGCTCGATTTCGAGAGTCTTAGAACAGCGATCCATGGCTGCGACGGCGTCTTTCACACGGCCTCGCCTGTTACTGACGATCCGGTAATTTTCTCCTTCGCTTTTTTTTTTTTTAATTTTAATTTTTCACTTTTCTGTTTGGTTCCCGGGAAAATTAGAATCAGGCCGAAAATGGTAAATCTTATGTGTCATCCTCCGCTTTTTCTGTGCATGCGTGAATTTATATTCATTAGTGGGTCCCACTTTTGATGATGCCATAATTAGCGTGACGGTAGTTATATTTAGATAATTCTTTATAACGATTTCAATTTAATTCAACATGCGCTATACTAAAGTACCAAATTTAACTCTTAAGATTCATTCAGTAAGTTATCTTATTTAGTATTAATTTATTTCAATTTTATTGTTACCTGTTTAATTTATTGGTCTACTCCTCCCAATTTGTACCAAAAAAGACAAACAAAAACGTCAATGTTTTTTTATTTTTTATTTTTAATTTTAACCTCAGTTGGAAATTATATTTATTGGAGTGTTATTCTTTATGAAGTGAATTTCCCGGTAAAAAATGGATTTAATTTCTATCCTTAACCGTTGTTTGAGGGCCATTTATCTTAGGTTAAGTTTGAATTGAGAATGAATTGCGTAAATCAGAAAATTAGGTGTGAAAACAGAGAGACTTGTCTCTCAAAAGTAATTCTCTCGTCTCCACAACTCTCTTCTCTCACTATCTTTATACATGAAAAAAAAAAAAAAAAACACTACAGAAATAGAGAGAGAAAATTCTCTAATTCATAGAAATTTTAAATTGATACTAATTATTAATAAATTTCATTTTATTTTTAGTCCAGTACCATTTAGAATTTTAGAGTAAGAGGATTAATTCGAACCTTTGTGATTTTCATATTACTTTTCGTTAAAAAAGGACAATTTCATATTTACATTTTTTTAAAAAGAATACATAACATTAGTTTTAATGTCATCCTATAGGTTGTAATTACATGTACGAAACTCTTCACCCCAAATGTTGTTGAACTAAATTTTTTTTAAAAAAATTTACTCTCTTTTTTTTTTTATATAATATATGAGTAGGAAGAATAGAACCTCCAACTTTTAGTACAAGACGCCGGTTGAGTTAATCTCATTTTGACATAATTTTAATAAATATTTAGAATTGTTTAAAATTTCATGATCTCATTAAATTCTTTTAAATTTAGAAATATATGATCAAAATGAGATTTAAGAATGGGAAGATTCAAAACTATATAACTTCGATTGAAAGGGTCTGTGGCGTAATGGTTTAATTGTTTGGTGATAATCTAGCTCAACATCACAGTCACAGTTTTGATCATAAAAATCGGTATTAATCTCTATGTAGGGTTTGTTGTTTCCTCCCTCAATTTATACTAAAAAAAAATCATATAACTTGGTCACATGTAAACTCACTTTGGCTTATAAAATTGGATTAAATTGATAATTAACTAAGTTATCCTTACCGAACCCCTAAAAGAAAAGAAAAGAAAATTTTAATTAAAAAAAATATATGGAAAATTTCGGTGAATAGTCTAATTTCACAAAATAGTTATAGATCTAGGCAAAATTTGAAAATATTTGTATCCATAATCAAATATACGGTATAATTAATATTCATCATACGGTATAATTTAGGGTATTAATACAGTATTTTGTATTATTAATACAATATTATGTATTATTAATACAATATTGTTATTACTACAATATTATATATTGATAATAATGTAAGATAAATATTAATTATACCGTATGTTTATTATTATTATTATTTTATTTTTTTTGTCTAATATAGTAAATACTTTTTCAATTTGGTGTATTCTTAAAAAAAACTCCTAAAAATATTAGTGGTGGTTGGAAGGTGTTGACAAAATAATTGTGTGAAACCATCCGTTAGGTTTAGGAAAGTGACAGAAATGGCGTTTTGTGGTGTTATGTACTTCTGCAGGAGCAAATGGTGGAGCCGGCTGTGAACGGCACTAAGAACGT
>JBBMKA010000002.1:4119853-4134622 GCA_037833695.1 Sechiopsis laciniata | reverse complement strand
AGAAATGGCGTTTTGTGGTGTTATGTACTTCTGCAGGAGCAAATGGTGGAGCCGGCTGTGAACGGCACTAAGAACGTCATAATCGCGGCGGCAGAAGCGAAAGTCCGTCGCGTGGTGTTCACTTCCTCGATTGGTGCAGTCTACATGGACCCCAACCGTGGTCCAGACGAGGTCGTAGACGAATCCTGTTGGAGTGATCTCGAGTTCTGCAAGAACACCAAGGTTCGATTCCCTAGTAAGCGCATATAATTTTGATTTTCAAACGTTCCATTTTAATTCTTGAACTTTCAATTTATTTTCATTTTTATTACTAAACTTAAATATTCAATTTTAGTTTTTAAACATTAAAAAAAAGTTTAAATTGAAAAAACTTTGAAATTAATACAAATTGATTTAATAATGTAACAATTTTAATATAAATAGAGATACAATGTGAACATACTTTTATAAATTATAGAGAAAAAATAATAACTTTAAAATAACAAACTAATTACTAAGAACAGGTTGGGAAGACAAATAAGATGTAATTTTTGGTTAAATAAGGGTTAGATTAATTATGAATTTATAAGAGAGGATAAGGTTTATGTTGCGGACAATATCATATCAATATAAAGGTTTCTCGAAAATTTGTTCCTTAACATGTGACTAAATTTATCTTTTATTTTTGAAAGTTTAAAAGTTAAAATTAAATATTTGAAAGTTTAACACTTAAACTTGAAATAAACTTGTAACTACGGTAGTTAAAAGTATCAAATTTGAAAGTTTAAGCGTAATCATTTTTAGCTTTCTATTTTTAAAATTTAAGGCTACAACACTATTTTACCATATATTTTTTCTTATATTACCTTATATTTTTAAAACCAAACCAAAATTTATAAACAAAAAAAAATTCCAAAATCTTATATTGATTTTTGAAAATTAACATTTCAAAAATTTAATGATTATCAAACATAGCAATTAAAATTTAACATTTAAAAATTAATTGATTAAACAAAAATTATAAGTTTTAACCAATAATTTATATGGATTGAGATGAGAAATTGGGGAATTGCAGAATTGGTACTGCTACGGGAAGGCAGTGGCGGAGAAAGCGGCATGGGAAGTGGCGGAGGAGAAGGGAGTGGATTTGGTGGTGGTGAATCCGGTGCTGGTGTTGGGGCCATTGCTGCAGCCCACCATCAATGCCAGCATAATTCATGTACTCAAATACTTGACCGGATCGGCCAAAACGTACGCCAATTCGGTTCAGGCGTACGTAGACGTGAAGGATGTGGCTCTGGCTCATCTTCTCGTCTTCGAGACTCCCTCCGCCGCCGGCCGCTACCTCTGCGCCGAGGCTGTGCTCCATAGAGGAGAGGTTGTAGAGATTCTGGCCAAGCTGTTCCCTGAATATCCCGTTCCCACCAAGTATGTTTTTCTTCCCCTCTCTAATCCTACTTTTAAAAAAAAAGAAAGAATGTGAAGGTTAGCATGTCAGGGGTGTTTGTTGGTTGAATTTACGAAGAATTTAAAATGAGTATTTACTAACTATTTGTCAAAAAATTAGATCCAAATATATTTAACTCTCGAAAAATAGGTTTCGTCTCATTTAATAAAAAGAATAACACATACCCCTCCTTACCTTTTTCATAGTACATTTATGACTAGCAACTTTTTTGGGTTTAAGAAAATTTGAAAAAGAAAATAAAAATAAATAAATAAAATGTGGTCATAAATGTGTCATGTAGGAATTAAGGAGGCGTTGAATTCTTATTGTAAGAACTCAAGTATTAGTGTTTTCTAAAATATACCTAACTATGTTATTACTTTATTCAAGGTCAAAATATTCTTTTGATTTCTGAACTTTGATATTTACTGCATTTGTCTCATTAAAGTTTCAATGCCCATTAATGAATAGTAATTATTATTTATCTCATAATCAATCCCTTTAAGCATTATTATATTGTTCCTTCTCATTCAACCTTTTCCCAATAACCAATATTTCCACCTCAAACAATTACCCTCACATCATTAACTGCACTTCAACATAGTATGATTACCTACCAACAATTGTTACCTTGCAAAAACAATTACCATTCCTTGTCCCAACATTCCTTAAATTCTATCAAAATTTTAACTATCAAGATCATAAAGAAAAAGTAAAATCAAGGAATGGAACTAGTATGCCTTGGAATTTTCTAGGGGTTGAGGTGTAGTAGGTGTACCAAAACTCTGATTATTTGATGTTGGAATCAGCAAACCTTAATTTATAAAAGAAATAATTGATGAGAAGTGACTATTTTTATCTAGCAACCAAGAATTTTCAAATATAATTGTGGAGCTGAAATATTCTCACCAAACACCTCCCTAGTGATCCAATTTTCAAATATACTTGTGGAGCTGAAATGTTCTCACCAAACACCTCCCTAGTGATCCTTATCACTTATTGTTGGACTGACCTCAACTATTTTCATGGTGGTCTCCACCAACTGATGCCTACACTTCACTGGTTTTCTCTCTCTGTTTTCAAAGTCTAAAGTTTGCTTATGACAAAGTTATGTCATATGTGTAGACAGCCTTAATTTTTTAAAGGACTTAAAAGGGAACAGCGCGTCATGTCATCATTCAACTCTTCATCTTCATTTTTCTCCCAAATGTCAAACTCTTTCATCATATTTGGTTACAAGTGTCTTTTACATGAACTAGAAGCAGACCAGATAGTAGATTTATCTTTGGAATATCATTTTGGTCTCTATATTTTTACATTTATACTATGTTAGCTTGTGTATTTTTAAGTTAGTTTGAAATTGATTGAGTAATTTAGTTTGGAAAAAGTTCAACCATAAATTAATATTAGAAATGATAATTTTAAGATTTAGTATAATTACAAAGACTAAGTTTGAACGTCCCTGGTTTGAAACTGATGGGAAATACTTAAACTAGAAAACCCTTGGAGTATTTCGAGTTTAGGCCTTGGGACGTAGCAATCGGACTCTCGGATATAGAGGAGCGAACGTCCAATTTCTTGGTTTCCAAAAAAATTTAAATTTGAACCTTTGAAAGTAAAGACTTAAATAGAACAAGTCACAGAGTACAAAAATTAAAATAATATTTTATCTCATATATTCGTGTTAAAGTTGCATGCTGTTTTGATCCCTATACTAACTAATTCTATTGTAGTTCATGATCTATGAGACTAATTCCATTATAGAAGAAAAATTGATATTCACATTTGATTTTTGGGGAAAAGTTAGTCATAAATAATGATATGGACTAATTTAAACCAAAATAGACCAAGTCAAGTAAAGAGACAAGGAAAGATGTTTTGTATAAGAAAGGTGTTTTAACTTATATAATGTTTCTCCTTCTAAAAGTGCTTACACTAAAACATGCTGATCTCAAATATTAGGGAAGCTTTTGTTAGTTTCTATGTGTTTCATGAGACTAACATTTTACTATATATGTAAATGAGTTTAGGTGCTCAGATGAAGTGAACCCAAGGAAAAAGCCATACAAATTCTCCAACCAAAAGCTCAAGGACTTGGGATTGGATTTCACTCCAGTGAAGCAGTGTCTATATGAGACTGTTAAGAGCTTACAAGAGAAAGGTCATCTTCCAATTCCCACTTCTACTAAACCAGAAGAGTCCATTCAAATTCAAACTTGAACTTCTGACCTAAACGGCTGCTTTAGCATTATTTGTTATAAGTTGTTTATCCAGTACTTTGAACAGCTCTTTCACGAAGTTTAGTGGCTACGTAACCACCTCGATCGTAAATTTGAATCCTTCCATTCTCAAATATCAATTGTTACTATTATTACTCCTTAATCCTGACTATTAGATGTATGGTTAAAACACTTTTAAATATTTCTAATATACTTTAAAATGGTATAAAATTACCAATCACACTATTTCAACCCTTTCCAATGTTTTTTTACCAAAAATTTGCACAATTTTACTAAGAAACCATCTTCTAATTTAATTGGACTTATAATATCAGATAAAATTTCCTCCAATTTTTTTTAAGTACAAATTAGAGGAGGGAGACACAAACCCTACATAGATAGATGACACTTTTACTTTCAAATAACATGAGAGTCAAATATTAATTTTCATGATCGAACCTGTGACTGTATGGTTGAAATAGATTACCACTCATCTAGATAATCAACGCGCCACAAACCCATTCCAACCCATTCGATAAAATTTCCTCCAAAGTGAGTGACTATTTAAAATACATCTGTTACAACCGATATTTTTTCATAACTTTTTATAGTATGATTTATACGCGAGGGTGGAGGTTTTTATGACGTATAAGGAATGTTACTAATATCTTGATGAATTGAGTAATAAAAAAGGTCATCTTTCACATCTAGAAAATCCATGATCTTTTTATAAGATGAATGTCACAATCACCTATAACCACTATTCACTTCTCCTACTTTTCATAGGAAGAAAGCTTTAATTTTTATTAACACAATAGGTCATTCAAATAAAGGCAAATTAAAATTAAAAGAATAAAACAAAATAAATTTTCACTAAAGCCTTGTAATAAAATATAAAACTTTGTGAAAATAGCTTTTATGGGCCCATTTTTCTTTCCTCCTACAAAAGGAGACTCATGACAGCTTCTCTTTCTTTCCTTTTTTTCTCTAATCAGTTAGAAGAAAGAAACAATAATAGAATAGGATAAGGAAATGTCCTGATTTCTGCAAATCTATCTATCTAGTTTAACCATTGAATTTCTGGTTTTCGAAAATTAAGCTGATATTTCTTTTATTTTACAATCTACTTAAAAAAAGTAGTCATCATAAACTTGTTTTTATTTTCAAAATTTGTCAAATAATTCAAATATATTCTTAAGAAGGTAAATAAATGCAAATATAGATTTTGAAACCAAAAACAAAAAAGCAAAGACATTATGAAAGTAAAATTTCCATTCATAACTCAACGTTTCAATATCAATAAAAAAAATTACATGGCCTACCTTCAATCTTCTACATTCTCATGTAGTGCCTCATCGTCTTGATGTCGTGCCACATAAAGATCCCATTGTCACCTAATAGTAAAAAAAAATATTCAAATTTGTAAGTACAAAAAGTTTATCAACTTTGTCCACCAAGGATGCCAAAAGTAAAAGATGAACCAGGGAATTCAAAGGTCATGGATACATACTTATACCGATTGAGCTATTACTGACAATTGTAATACTAAACGTAATAACTAATCCACATGCTTGAAGTAGTAAACTAACAGAACTGATTCTAGCTGTCTTCTGTATCCAAGTCAGTTTTATACACAAAAACATTGCTAAAATTTACCCCATCAAAGGAAGTGGCAGATATCCCATCATGGAATTTACAAGCCAATACAAGAAAGAAAAAGAAAAGAACTCTGGAAGTTAATTACACTGAGGCAAGGTTCAGGGTGACCATGGCTGGCTACTTTATAGTTCCAAGTTTTTCAGCACCTCGGGTATTTTCTCGTTAATAGTAGACTTGATTTCACCATCTTTTTCTCCTTTCTCTGCTGTCTCTATACATTCTGTGAATCTAAAGCAACTGATGAGATGGTCGTTTGTTAAGCCAGCTACCTGCATGAATGTGTAGATGACTGTTGGTCCCACGCTTCGAAATCCTCTCTTTACAAGATCCTTGCTAATCACCTCTGCTTTCGACGTCTTGTCAGGGACCTGGCGTGGATACCGGAACTGACTGATGATGGGTTTGTGGTTGATGAAGTTCCAAATATACACGTTGAAGGAACCAAATTCATCAATTACCTGCAGCACAATGGAGAAGAGATAAGAGTTGCAGTCATTACTTCTCCCTCCATCTCTCTCTCTCCTTTTGTTTGATTGGTTAGGGATTCAGGCATTGTAAACATGATATATGAACAAGTTACAGAAATCAAAACCCAACAATGAGACAATGACCAGCATTGCAATGGAAAAGAAAAATGTGGTAAGTTATATAAATCTTTGGGTGTGTAGGTGAGCGCTTGTGTGTGTGTTTGCATGCAAGACAAGAACTCATTCAGATTTAGCATAGACCATATAACTGTTTTATGCAACAAGACAAATAAATAAGATCTCGTTTGAAAACCATTTGATTTTTTGTTTATGATTTTTGAAATTTAAGCCTGTTTTCACTCAAATTCTCTACAAAGGGTTTCATCTTTTTGGAAGCTACTTCTTATAGTTTTTAAATTCTGGCTTGATTTTTAACAACATAGGTAAAATGTAGATGGATTGGAGTAGTTGTTGTAGGCTTAGTTTTCAAAAACCAAAAACAAAATGGTTATCAAATCCGGTTTAAATAATTTAAAAGGGGAGGTGAGAGTTAGCATCTACCTTGCACATTTGACGACCATTTTCAATGATAGCTCGCACCTTAAGTTCTGACAGTAAAGAGATAGCAGCACTTCCAGGAGCAACCATTTTTTTCTCGTTTAATTTTGAAACGGCATTTGGGTCAAAGTCCAGAAAGATTTCCCTAAAGTACACATTATAGAAGGTTGAGTAAACAATCAAAAGGCTGCTTATATTTGGTATAATATAACTAATTACCGGCCAAATGCCATTGAGGTAATTGCTAGAATAATAATATGATAATTCTACACTCACTGCTAAAAGATAATCATAATAAACTCAGTAGTAAGGTAATACCTAAATAGATGTCTTTTATTGAGGATGGCAGGCCATGTAAGTTCAGCCAAAGCACCCGATAGGCAAAGCAGTTCAAACAATTTTCTGCAAGTGCTGATCTTTTTAGAGATTAAAGGTAAAGTAGTCGAATGTAGTTTGATGCAAAAATTGAAATAAGAAATCTGAAACATTATGCATGGTTACATACTTGTCATCGCGAACTGGTACTCCCCATTCTTCATCATGAAAAGCAGCATAACATGGATCTGCCAAAGAAAGAAAAGAAATCATGCTTTAGAGCCCCAACCAAACTTGAAAAGATCTTAGAAAGAACAAGTGAATAGGTAGCCTCAATAAAAATAAAAGATGATGTTACTCAAAAACAAGTAGTTTGTGATCAAAGCAAAGGTGAAATTAGTCACTACGATCGAAAGAAGAGAGGAGTTGATCAAATTTGTAAATTATATAATGCACCTGCATCAGAATAAAGAGCATGAGATAATTGGATATTGATACATTTTGTCAAACTTGATAGTTCACATTCTTCTAACTTTTGGATCATTAGGGGTTGGTTGAGGTGAAATATATGAACGGTTCCCATCTAACATTAAATACTACACCATATCCTTTCTTCAACAACACTTGAGCCGCTGCTAGTCAAGAACTCTATTTTGCAGGTCATAAGCTGAACAAATATTGGAATATGAAATCTTTTGCTTCTCAAAAAAAAAAAAATTGGAATATGAAATCTAGATAAACAAAGAACTTAACAAAGTTTGGTAGGTAAATGGGAATGCTTATATTACGACCACTATTCAATAACAAAAATGGTAACTCGAGGCTAAATCGCAGATGAGCTAAGACGGCAGACGATCTAGAAATACATAGCACATATAAATGATGTATCAGCCCCTTCAGTTATTATCTTCACTTTGAAGTTTTCGATCATATATCAAAACGGATTAATAGAAGTAGAGAGCGATCACTAGAGTATGGCAATCGGGAATCTTATTCCCATGGTTAAGCGATCAAAAATTTTATTTTTTACTGTACATCTTTTTAAGTGGCAACTCTATCACGGCCGTCAATCCTAATGACTTCTCCTAGAATATACAGGGCAAAGTGAAAAATGAGGAGCCATATCAGAAAGGAGGAGGAAGAAGAATAATGAAACAAAAACCAAGGACTCAATATGAAGAAAAATAAATGATCAGAACAGCAAACGATTTGATGGAATTAGTCACAATTTTTTTTTTATAACCAAAAATCGGAGCTTCGCCCTACTATATGCCCGACACATTCACGTATGTCCCAAGACTCAGACCCGAGAGACAACAGGAGATTAAATAATTAAGTTCATTGGTGACATGATTTTCGAACCTAAGACCTCCAAAAGAGCATATTTTGGAGATTTCAAGCCTCTACCAACGAAGCCACCCCTTAGGGACAGAATCAATCACAAATTAGGACTCGAAAGATATAAAACAAAGACTTAGTTGTACATTGCTAACTCAAACTGTAGACATTTTATGACTATAGTCCTTTAAGACAACAGAACATTTCTACAACCCACATTGACATAACGAAAATCATTCCTTCACTAACTAATCAACTTGAAACTGCTCATAACTGAATAAAGAGCAATGCTAACAAGATAAGAACACTATTTTGTTTCTCAACCCTTTTACCTAACAAGAGAATGAACAAGCGGAAAATTAACACACAGTACCTGCATTAGACGTTACCCAAGCACACCGTTTTTTGGTATCTAAGCAACCAACTGTATCCACCACGGCCACCACACTTTCAACACCACCTTTCTCAACGGCCTTTTCAGCTCTGGTCAACGTATTACTCGACTTTCTCCTCAAACTCGGACCCCGCTGCCTCGTACCTCTCGCGCTAGAAGCCCGACTATTAAACGAATCCGTCGACGCATCAGAAGAACACGAAGCATTCATAGACATATTAAGAATCACCTGGTGGCGATCCTGTTGCCTGAAAACCGACGGCATTGCAGTAACACATTGAGGCGGCGGCGACACCGGCACCCTCTTGTCCTTCAATTCAGCTTCTAGGAGAGGCTTTTCAAGCTTCTTCAATGGCTTCACACCAGGCTTTCTAATCTCCACAGTTCTCGCTTTGTTCCCAGCCGGCCCAAGCACCGGCCGCGAATCGGAATCCGCCACATTCATCGACCGGATTCTAGGAGGGCCTGACATTTCAGATAAAACCCCTTTTCCCCAAATTCAAAAAACAGATATCGCCACAAATTGGCAAAATCAACCAGGATTCAAACAAGATAACCTCACTAAATCAATGGAAGCAACAATGTGGAAAGGGATTTGATGTTGGAGAGTAGGGTTTGGGAGTGAGAAGAACCCTAGGTGGGACCGAGAAATGGAGCCACCATTGATGAAGAGAAAAGAGAGCTCAGAGAGGTAAAGGCTCTTCTTATCTGGAAGTGGATGATGAAGAATTCGTAACGGCCATGGATTGTGGTTTGTGAGTATCAAAATCAATGGAGGAACAAGAGAGAGAAAATTTGGAATTTAGAGAGAGAAAGAAAATCAGGAAAGTGGAAGAAAATTTTTTTTTTGAGGGTTTAGAAGAAATGTTTTTGTTCGACTTTCCTGCTGGGAAAGCAACGAATCTGAGAGAGACGGTGAGAGAAAGTAAAATGACAGTCCAGTTGTGGACTGCCACGTAATCATCTATTTTGGTGTTTAGTAAATTAAACATCTTCCACAATTTTTTATTCTAAAAAAATTATGAAATAAATGAGAATCAAATACAAATTATTAGTATCTAATCTGTGATCATGGTGTTGATGAAACTATGAGACTACTAACCTTTTCGATTTTTAAGAGAAATATTTCCTCTTTATGAATAAGGAGTAAGCCTTCCTTTTCTATAGAGAGGGGGGTTTCGATGGTTATTCGGGATTGTCTGATACGGCCGTGGATGTGGGTTTCGATGACTTTCTGGTGAATTTGATTCACACATGGTTATTTAACTTTTAAATAATCGGTTGTTTTGTACGACATAACTAGGTAGTTCGATATACGAGACTAAATTCTTTACTACTCGCTTTCACAATGTATCATTTATTTGGTGGAGTGTAATGACCTAACTCATGCTTTGGCTAAATTAGCAGAAAAGTCTTATGGGATTTTGTGTGGATGGAAGAATGTTCTCCTCCTATTTTTATGGTTTACCAAGCACAGCTAGTTGTGCCCGTACTCACTTTCCCTCTTAGGATTTATTTACTTTAATCTGATTTTAGTTTACTTAAAAAAAAATAATAATAATAAAGAGTAAGCCTTCCTTAAGCATATGTTGCACCACTTGGTGCCACAAAAAATATGCTTCAATAATATTAATAGAAATAAAGAAAAAAATCATAGGACCAAATAGTGCCACATATGTCTTGAGGACGGCTTACCTCTTTTTTTCATAATGAGGCAAATATTTCTCTTTTACTTTTTTTTTAATCGAAGTTTGATTACGTAATTTCTAATACATTTGTGTACTAGTTGAACTACACTTATTTGGTCATTCTAAAAAAAACTACACTTATCTGGTAACACAGGTTGTAAGATTAATTAATATGATATTATTGTAAAAAAATTGCAATAACTCTAATATCTTGAGGTATCAATAATTATATGATTGTGGTTTGAATCATTCATCTCTTAATTTATTAAAAAGAAAAACTAATATAATATTATTTTGGTAATATATTTTTAGATTTATTATATTTAGGTTTCAAAATTTTGATATATTTTTTTAATGTTTCATAATTTTTTAATTTCCAAATGTTTGATTTTCTTTTTTTCTAATTTAAGAAATGACATAAATTGAGCATATAAGTTCAAATCTCCCGTCTTTCAATTTTTGTTGGGTTTAAAATAAAAAAAAAAAAATTGACTAGTTATCAAATTATTTCATTTTGTTAACTTTTTTTAATTAAAAGTTTGAGATAACATTAGGTGTAAATCTAACTTTGAGGAGTTTGATCTGTTTCTGGTAATTGGTGTATGTGGTCTAATAGAAATAAGGAAGTTTTATCGGAGGAGGAGGAAAACATAGGCACCCCTATATATAACATTTAGATATCATAAAAATTCGTAAGAAATTAATTTCTAAGTAAATGATTACCATAAATTGAATCTATCACTTTGACTTTCTTTTAACCCTTAGTTTTTCTTGAGTCACCAATATTGTTTTAATTTTACGTTTATATGTTACATTAAAAAAAATTGATCGGTTCCAAATTTTACTTTGGGTTAAACTTGGTGAACAAATAAAGCTAACACTTTCTTTTATTGGTCCAAGATGTTTATTTAGCAGCAAATTCTATAATTTTCAATTAAGCAGCCAAAAATCGTAGTTTGGACATGTCAATTCCACTATCAATCATTTTTCAGAAAAAATTCATTATCAATCTTGTTAAATATTTTTCCTTAGGTACTATGTTTAATTTAATTAACTTTTTTTATTGCAACTGGAAATACTTTAGTCGTTTTTATTTTCCCCATGCTTGGGGATAATAGCTTTTCTATATATATATATAAAGCTTGGTATTATCATTTTCTTATACTGATTAGAAAATTTTATGATAATGTCATCGTCAAATTAACATTTCATTGATAGTTTGTTTACAACTTAGACAAAATAGGAATGATTTGAAAAAAAGAAAGAAAAAAAAAAGATTAGTCCAAGGAATAAATAGACACCATGGATAAAGTATATTTACAAAATTTATAAGTGGTTTTTTTAGGAATAGACCAAATTGAAAAAGTATTTACAAAACTATGCAAAAAAAAAAAAAAAAAAAAAATTCCAACAATTTCCCATTTATAATCCAAACGAGATGAGATGCACGGAAGAGATGAATGAATTAGGAGAAAAAAAAAACTGACTTTTGAGGGCCGTTTACTTTGACGTAATCACGATAACTGGAATCTTTTGATGCCTGAAATCTCAGATGTTTGGTATCATAGATGTCTGACATTCTTAGATGACTACTTTTGTTTTGTAGAAATATTTTTTTACGAATATTTGGTAATATTTAGGTAACCGTGTTTCTTTTGTAAGAATCGTACTTGACATGACGTAAATTTTCTTAATGTTCCAAAAATGCCCTTACAATATTTATATAATTTTACGTTAATTTAAAATAATTTTAATTTATATAACATAATTATTTATATTAAATTATAATTTCATGACTTCTCCAAAAAAGAAAAAAAATCTAATTACATGCGTATTATAAATTTTGAAAAGATAATTGTATAGTTAATTATACTTTTTAATCACTTTATATATATATATCAAAATAAATAAAATTTTGAATGAAATAGTATCAATTTTTTATTTCCTTTTTTTTTTTTTTTTATAAATGTAATCATCTTTAGAAAAATAAAATAAAAAATACTTCAAATTTGAATTGAGATATATAATAATAATTTAATAAAGTTTTTTTATATGTATATTTTAAAATAGATAAATAAAGAAAATTGATAAAAATAAATATATATTTTTAAAAGAGGAAGGACAAAATCATTAATAAATGTCCGTCTCCGTGGGACTCTTGGAAACCCACCAATCAAAGGAGCATCCAAAACTTGTTGAATGCCCTTTATACGAAAATCCTAGGATGTCCGAGAATATGAGAATACCTGACATTGTTCTATTACCACGAAATGAACATGGTAATCCAGATATTCATTACATGAGAATCTTGGATTACTTCAAAGTGAACGCTCCGAAAGAAATTCTAAAAACATGCAAACAATGTTAATTATTAACAAAATACAAGAAATCAATTAGCTTGACTATTTTCCAATGTCACGTCTATTACTAATTTAAAGTAAACAAGAAAAGATTAAAAGTGATCTTAATTCAACTATGATTGTGCTTAAAATACTCTCAATATTGTTGTGCCCGTCAAATGACTGAGTTTTGAAATTTACTTGTGACATTAATTTGTAGATACTCTAAATTATATTTTCACTTCTTTGATATATTATCTCAGTACTGCAAACTATAGACAGTGGTGAGTATTAGGAGAAACTATTTAAAGAAAAGTAAGAAGTATTTACGAAATAATTTTATTTTAATAAAGAATCAGAAGAAAAAGAGAAACACAAAAATTACACAACATCCTCCTAATATGGTTAACTAATAATACATTTTTATTTGAGTACAATATAATTTAGAAGATTCGGACTATTGACCTATTTTAAGTCAAACTTTTCTTTTTATAAATATTTGAAGCATTATAAATTTAAACAATATTTGGATTAATTATAAGGTCCGGTTTGATAAGATTTTTTGTTTTGATTTTTAAAATTTAAGTTTATAGTAACTACCTTGTTATATGTTTTGTCTTACTCAGTTATCTACCTCCCACCTATATTTATAGAAATCAAATCAAAATTTAGAAACAAAAAAAGTAACTTCCAAAAATTTGTTTTTGTTTATGAAAGTTGGTTAGCATTCATATATTTTCTTAAGTAAAGATGATACACCGTAAAAAAGATGGAACACATTATAGAAAATTTAGATAAGAATATACTTAAATTTCAAAAATCAAAAATTAAAAATTAAAACCTTATTCGATAACTATTTTGTTTTTGAAATCTAAGTTTATATTTTCTCATATCTATTACCATGTGCTCTTAAGAGATACTTTTCTGACTACGACTTTTGAAAACAAAAATATGTGGGCTGACATTGCCTTCCACCAGATGTGGGTTTGAAATGAGCCTATTGGGCTTAGACAGCATTAAGCCCATTTTACAAGATTTCAATAGCCCAGCAACTTCCAAACTTGCAATATTGACAGAGAATCTCCCAATTGAACAATCTCCTTGGTGGAAAATAATTGGTTTGATCTAATTGTGTGGAAAATAATTCTTTGCCTGGACTTTGGACACATAACTCATTTGAAATGTCCACTTTCTCTTTTTCTTGTTATAGATACTTATTTTTATTATATAATTTTAGTATTCCTATTTTATATAATGATTGGCTAAATTGAAGCTAGAATTATTTGGTTTTGAATTTTTTTATTTAGGTCTCAATTTAAAATAGGGATATTTAGTTTTGAAATAAAAAGCTAATAGTCTCTAGATTTTATCTAAATTTAAAATAGAGATTCGATTTTGAAATTAAATCTCTCAATCAATTTTTGGATTATCAAAATTTAGAAGAGTGATATTCCGTTTTGAAAAATAATAATAATAATTTTGAGTGTTTTTTTAATAAAAAAAAAACAATTTTTTGGAAATATTAGGAAATCAGTCATGGAAGATTTCACTCCTCGATTTGGGGAATGACAGTGGGGTGAGTTTTATCCATTTATTAATTAATTAAGTTTTACACTAAATCAAATATTGTTGTATCTCTCTTTCATCCGTTTCGTAAATAAATTGTAGCCATTTTCTAAATAAATTTGGAAGACTTGGTCATAACAAATATACTGTTTGTTATATATATGCCTCTAATTTTATCAAAAAAATAAACCCTATCACAATTTTCAAATTAATTGCATATGATGATTGATTCTGGCCGGGAGTTGAAGATTGCCGCCGCCGGCTCCGCCACAAAATTGGGTTCCTCCGCCACATGTGGAGGAGAAACCAATTCTTTTGACCCCAAAAGAGAAAACAAAGAAAAACATGCACGTAAACGGATTTTTATTTGGACCGAAGAACGCCACCGAATATTCGTTAAATCAGTCGATAGTTTAACCCTACAACTTCGACGTAAATGCTTTATTATTTATACATATATAAATTTTATTTATATACATAAACTATGTACCTTAGTCTTGTGACGTACTTGAAAATAAATGTCCCTTTCTATTTATATTTCATTTATGGTTTTTTTATTTGATTAATGTAGAAGTCACTCCAAAGCAAATCTTGAACTATATGAAAGATTATGGTGTTCAAAATATCACTCGAACAATTGTGGCTAGCCACCTTCAGGTATATATTATATTAACATATTATCTTTTTTTGTCTCTTTTTTTAGCAACTTTAAGGTCATGTTTGGTTCGCTAGTTGGAATCCACATTCCCCAAAATACAACATCGGAATAGAATTTTTGTTTCATGCGCCGGAATAGAATT
>JBBMKA010000002.1:4002400-4078497 GCA_037833695.1 Sechiopsis laciniata | reverse complement strand
TATATATATATATATATAACAAAGTTATAATTGGAGGCAAAGAATTTTCACAATTCAATTTGATTGAACTTTGTAAGTTAACAAGCTAAAGAGCAACCATAAAAGTTTGTGAGTGTTTTTCATCGATAGTACAAATTTAATATATTCTATTTAATAATATCACAAGTTTTTTTTTATTTTTTATTTTTAAATATAATGTAAGTGTGACTATCTATAGTATACATTATATTGCATTCGAGTTTAATTTAGGTCCTTTCATTATTAATTTTTAATTAATATTTTATATAAAAATATATATTCATTTTATGTAAATACAAAATTTCAAAATTGCACTCCTTACCATAAATTAAATTAAATTACTATCCATCAATCAAACTAATATTCCACCCATCCTTCAAAATTAAAAAAGAAGCATTAAAGAGTTGGAAATATAACTCTAGCCTTTTCATTTTCTTTTAAAATCTATCTTGACTATTGTGAATTTATAGATATCCTTCTGATCCAACCAATCCCTTTTGTTTCCCTTTAATTATTAAATGTACAATTGCCAAAGCTTTTTGGCATGTGATAGTGCCAAAGTAAAAATAAAAAAGAAAAATGATAAATAAAAAAAAATAAAAAAAAGCACCAAGGAATCCAAAGGCAATGAATCACTCACTTCAATTTTATTTATTTTATTATTTTTATTTTACTTTTGCTAATAATTTGAACTAATTTTTCAAAATAATTCATAATATTTCCCTCAAATTTATAATAAATAATTATTTTAACCCTATTGTTAATTTTTTTTTCAGAATTTAATTTATTTATGAACACATCATTTAAAACATATCATTTTATATGTATTTGATATAATATAACTTTAAATTCTAGGTTAAAGTGGGAGTAAATTGGCATACCAAATGTTAAATACAAACATACAATTTGAGGGTCGAGTACCTAATTTTTATTGTAGTAAAAAAGTTTCATTCAATTTACTAACCAGTTGAGTAAAGGGGAAAGAAAACAAATATTTAAAAAATAATCATAAAGAAGAAAAATATAAACTTTTCCTTAAGCTTTGAAATGCCCCATTTTAATTCTTAAAATTTAAAGTTTATTACATTTGGATGCATAAACTTTTAATAGTCAAGTTTAATCAATATATTTTTTAAAAAAAGTTTGTAATTAATATTTAAGTTTTTCTAAATTTAAATACGAAAAATTAAATATTTGAAAGTTCAAAATCTAAAATAAAATAAAATTTAAAGTTTAGATTAAAATTAGAGATTTATGAAATACTCAATTTTTGTAATATTAATGAGTTATATATAATATTATTAAACCTTCAGTTCTTCTATCACAAAGTTACAAGTTTAAATTCTATTTCTCTAAATATTATCGAATAAAAAAAAAAGATATTTTGTAGGGTTAGACCTTGTGTCCCGTACCAATAAACGATGTGTGTACACGGCTCGAACAATCAAAATTATATTTTTAGTTCTCGAGTTTGAGATCTAATTTCAATTTAGTTCCTTATTTCAAAATTGAACATTTTTATTCCATAAATTTCAATAATATCCACTTTTAATACTCGTGTGTTTTTTAAGTTTGTTTTTATATTTATTTTATTTTAAAAAATAAATTCACATAAAAATTAAAATAATCATTTTATTGATACATTGAATTTTAAAATTAGTTTAATCATCATTTTAGTCAATATTACGTTATGTCACTAACGTATGTCCTCTCTCTCTTGTTTAGGGAGTATTTTCTATCTCATAAATTTAAAAGTAAACATTTTTAAAATGTCTAGATAAAAATATTTAATTTTAAGGAAATTTTGCATGTATAATAAAAAAATGGCAAAGTATTTCTTACCATAGGCTGAGTTTTATCACTGATAAAAAATCATGTAATTATTTTAGAAATTATGCTATAAATATAATACAAGAGGAAGATTCGACTGTTGAAAGTAAATTTCCTAATTTTAAAATATAGACATATTACATTTTTACGAAAAAAAAAAAAAAAGAACGAAAAGCCCAACATGATGGCGCGCAAGACAAAAAAGTTTCTGTTTATAAAGACTTTTTTTAATAGACTTTTCTTCTTGTTCTTCATATTTTCTCTTCCCCACTGTAATCCATTTCCATTTTTATTCTGACATTATTGTTCATCTTCATTATCCAATTTCCCTTTTTCAAAATTAAAAATTTAAAAATCCCAAGATTTTTTCCTGTCGAAAAAAAAGTTTTTACTTTAGTCAAAAGAACATTGGGTCCCACCACCATCCCTCTTCATTTCCTAATCACAAATCCATCCATTATTATAATTGGAAAAATCTCATACACATGAATGTTTAGAGAAATAACATTATTAAGAGATAATTGGACGAAGTTTGGGATGAAAAGTTAGTACGAATAGTTATTTTGCATAGTTAAAAAAATTAAAAATTTTGTAATAATTTATTTGAATATAGATTTTTTTATAGAGGAATTGCACTTAAAAACCTTTTTTTTAATAGAGTGTTAGAGACAATACCTTATTTAAATGTAAATTTGAAATGAAAAGTTATTTTGAATAGTTAAAAATAAATTGATAGAAAAAAGTCGTTAAAAATGAATTATTTTAAATAGTAAAAAATGTGAAATTATTTTGAATAATTAAAAATGAATGACTAAAAAAGAGAAATTATTTTAAATAGTTAAAATGGAGAAACTTTTTTTAATAATTTTTTTATTTATAATTTTTTTTTTTGTTAAATTTAATAGTGCCGCATTCTTGTAAGAGTTTTACTCTTATTATAATCCCACTACCCACCAAAATTCAAACTATTCCTACACTCTCAATTTTATTCACCAATTCCCCCTTCTAAATTATCCAACTCCACCAAAAACCCATTTTGTTCATCCCTCAAAATCACTACAATGAAACAAGAATCAACAAACCATGCTCAATTTCTTCTCTAACCCAAATTTCCCCAAAACCCATTTCCAAAAATCCAAAAAAATGCCATCTAGACCCATTTCTCCAAACCCCGCCGCCGCCAGCGGCGAATCGCCGCCGCTTTCAAAGGTCCTGTTCTTGGCTCTCACCATTTCCGCCACCGTAGTAATTTTCTTCTCCATTCTCTATTTCCTCTACCATTTATGGCATTCATTTGTTCACAGAGCCAAAACCCTTCCCTTCGATTCCAATTCTTTGAAGCTTCAACGATTCTCTTACAGAGAACTCAAAATTGCAACGAACAATTTCGATTCAAGCAACATAATCGGAAAGGGCGGTTCAGGAACAGTGTTTAGAGGCGTTTTGCGAGATGGGAAATCAATCGCCATTAAAAGATTGAACTCGATCGAAACAGAGAGGGAGTTTCAAAACGAGTTGAGGATTCTTGGTGGGTTGAGATCGCCATTTTTGGTGACCCTTTTGGGATTTTGCGATGATAAGAACAAACGTGTTCTTGTTTATGAGTATATGCCTCATAAAAGCCTTCAGGAATCGTTATTCTCAGATGGGTTTGAAGGGTTGTGTTGGGAAAGAAGATTTGATATCGTTTTGGATGTTGCTAGAGCTTTGGAATTTCTTCATCTTGGTTGTGATCCGCCTGTGATTCATGGTGATATCAAGCCTAGCAATGTGCTTCTCGATACGGATCGACGAGCGAAGATTTCGGATTTCGGGTTGTCGAGAATCAAAGTTGAAGGAGGCGAATTCGGCGGCGATTTGTTCAGTCAAGACTATTCAGGGACTTTGGCTGTTGATACTCCTGTGGAGAACAGCAACAATGAGGTAGATTTTGCTCTTGCTTTACAAGCTTCTTGTTCTTCGAAAAACAGTAGAAAATCTTATAATGTTAAGGGTTTGAATCTGAATTCCGTTAGTTATAATGCTAATATGTCCAATGAGGGAAAAGGGAAAGAGGTTTTTTCTAGTTTGGATGTTAATGGAGATGATTGGAATCATAGTTTTGTTCCTTGTGATGCTGCTGCTGGTTTGAGTGTTGATGATGAAGGGAATGCTAAACAATGGGGGAAGGATTGGTGGTGGCGACAAGACGGGAGCGGTGGCGAGCTGTGTAGTAAAGATTATGTTATGGAGTGGATAGGGAGCCAGATTTATCCAACAGCTAACCCGGATTGGGATGAAGAAATTAAGAACAACATTCCTGAGAAAGCTATGGAGAGTGCAAATGTCGGTTCGAAGATGCCTGAATTCGAGTTTGAGAATCCTCCGACCGAGCGAAAAGAATCGAAAACTAGGAACAACAACAAGAAGATGAAGGAATGGTGGAAGGAAGAAAACTTTGCTGAGATTAGCAGAAAAAGCAACAAGGCAAAGAACAATGTAGGAGTCCCAGCCTGCAGTAAATGGAACAAAAAGAGGCTACAACTACCACATTTAGGATTGGGGAAACGGTTTTACTTCCTTAAACGAAAGCGCTCGAGACAACAAAGCCCAAATCGATCCGACCCCAACGCAGAGTTTAGCTTCAGAAGGGGTTCGAAAAAGAAGAACAGTAAATCTAAATCCATAGGTAGTGACATGTGTAGTGGGGATTTGTTCAGTAGAGAACTTAGTAGCACAACCAGCATGAGAGGGACATTGTGTTATGTAGCACCAGAATATAATGGATGTGGATTTCTCATGGAGAAGGCTGACATATACAGTTTCGGAGTCCTAATCCTCGTGATCGTCTCGGGGAGACGACCGTTGCATGTGTTGGCATCGCCGATGAAGCTCGAGAAGGCAAACCTTATCAGTTGGTGTCGGCATTTGGCGCAGTCCGGGAACGTGTTGGAGCTCGTGGACGAGAGGTTGAAAGAGGAGTATAACAAGGAGCAAGCAAGCTTGTGCATAAACTTGGCTTTGATATGTTTGCAAAAGATGCCTGAAATGAGGCCAGAGATTGGGGAAATTGTGAAGATTTTGAAAGGAGAAATGGAGATTCCACAAATCCCTTTTGAGTTTTCTCCTTCACCACCTTCTAAATGGTTCAACAGATCAACAAGGAAACAGAAACTCAATGCTGAGTAGTGATTTTTTGTGCTCTTCATTCTTTTTTTTTTTTTCATTGACATATTTCTAGGGAGTTGCTGAAAATTGTAGCTGATGATTTTTAACTGTGTTTTGATAACACATTTGGTAAACTATGTGCTCTCACTATTGGAAATATGATTTTAAATTAGTGTTGAAAATTTATGTTATTTTCTTTCTATCCTCTTGAGAAGATATTTTGTTTTTGTTTTGTTTTTTTATTGAGTTTAACAAGGTTGGCCCATGAACTATTCATTTGTCAACATACACTTATGCCAATTGAGCTAACACTTTTATTCTACGAGAAAATTTTAGATCGTTACATAAAATTGTTATTGTTTTTAGAAAATTTCACTTAAAAATCTAGGTTAAACATGTATGTTAAAATTTTCATTTTTTAGTATAAATTAGGGGAGGAAGATCACAAACGCTACAAAGAGGGCACAACTGCTCTCAAATACATTTCATTGATCGAATTTGTAACTATAGTATTGAACTAGATTTCCACAATTGAACTAGATTTTTAATTTTCAAATTTGTGTGTGTGTGTGTGTTTTTTTTTTTTTGAAACCTAATTTTGAAATTTGTATTTATTTGATACTCAAACTAAAAAAAAAATGTATGCTCCATCCCATAACTTTTAAGTTAGTATCCGTATGATCTTGAACTTTAAAACAGTCTTTGACTAATTCAACATTTAAAAAAAAAAAAAAAAACATGATGCCTATCTAATCAAAAATTAATTACTTATATATTGATTTGATCACTAAATATTGTAGAGTTAGACAATTTATTTTATTAAAATAGTTGAATGTGCATAAATTAACTCAACTACTCACAAATATAAAATAAAAAGGTTTAAAATTTTATTAAACAATTTTTGTTATTTTAAATATAATATATCATATTAGAGAAATGATAGGTTAAAGGGCTTATTAGATTAAAAATTAAAAGTATAGAGATTTATTAGACCTTTTTAAAATTTCTTCGAGCAATATTAGACACAAATTTAAAAGTTTAGGACTTATATTGGGGATGAACAGTTTTGATATTTGAATAATTTGGACACAAACTTAAAATTTTAGACTGTAAATTTGTAGTTAACAAAAAGAAAATCTAGCTTTTTTTTTTTTAGGAAAAAAAAATCTAGCTATAGTTATCCCATTCATGTTTCTTAAGGAGAAATATAGTAGTTTAGATAAAGTTTCCTATCTGTTTTTCAAATTATAATCATTAAATCTGTTGAAAATGAAAAGAAAGAAAAAGAACTGAATTCTTATGATCCAACCAATCTCTTTCTATTACTTAAAATAGATGATAATGACAGTGATATTTAATATGCAACACTACAGTCCCAAGGTTTGTCTAAGAACTAAAGCTTGAGTTTGGATGATTTGGACTTCCTTAATATGGATTTATATTAAATTTTTATAGATATATATATTTTTTTAAATGTATATGCCCAAAATAAATTTCTCTCCTAAATGAAAAAAATGGAGGGAAATTGTTATTTTCGGCGACAGTTTTTGGAAAACTGTCGCGATAGCCTTTTTAAAAAAGGGTTATGTCGATGGTTCGCCATAGACTATAGATACCCAAAATAAATTTCCCTCCTAAATGATAAATATGGAGGGAAATTGTAACTTTCGGCGACGGTTTTTGGAAAACTGTCGCGATAGCCCTTTTTTAAAAATGGCACCATCGGCATTGCCCCTATTAAAAAAAATATATGTTTTTCCTTTTTTCCTTCTTTTTTCATTTCTCTTCTCTTCTTCTTCTCTTCCTCTCCAAATCCTAAACCCCAAAATTCCATCTCCGCCGCCACTGCTCTGTCGAACATCGCTGTCGTTCGCCTCCACCGCTTGCCGCCGCTCTTCTTCCATTTTAAGGTGAGTTTTAAGTTTATTTTATGTTAGGGTTAGGTTTAGATTATGATTTGTTTCAATTTTTTAGGTTGGAATTTTAGGATCATGTTAGGATTTAAATTAGTTTTGGGTTAGGATTATGTTAGTCATTAGAATTAGTTTAGGATTCTTACTAATTTTAGTTTAGGATTGAGAGTTCAAATTTGTTGTAGGTTAGAATTAAAATTAATTTTAGGTTAGGATTATGTTAGCTATAGGTTAGAATTTTTTTAATTGCTATTGTTTTAGGATTATGTTAGCTATAGTTTAAATTAGGTTAATTAGTATTGGTTAAGTTTTAATTAGGTTAGGATTAAATGAATTAGTTTAAGTTAGGATTAGGTTAGTTTCAATTAGGTTTGTTAGTATTGTGTTAGTCCTAATTATCATTGGATTAGGTTACTTTTAATTACATTAATGAGTTTCAATTAGGTTAGTTTTGAGTTTAATTTTAATTATGTATTATGTTAAGTAGTTTTAATATTTTGTGTTTTAATACTGTGTTAGCTTTAATTATCTAGGATGTTAATGAGTTTCAATTAGGTTAGTATTGTGTTGTGTTTATTTTTAGTTATGTATTATGTTGATTAGCTAGTTTAGAGTTATAATTAGTTTCTTAGTTTTGAGTTAATGTTATTGTTAAGTTATAAATTAGTTTAGATTTAAAGGTAGAGTTTGAATTATTAATAGTTTAGAGTTAATGTTATGTTTAAGTTAGAATTATCTAGTTTTGAGTTAATGTTATATGGTTAAGTTATGATTAGTTTGGAGTTCAAATTTGTTTATTAGTTTAGAGTTAATGTTATTGTTAAGTTAGAAATTAGTTCTTATATAAAAAATAAAAAAAAAGTTAGAAATTAGTTTAGAGTTAGATTGAGAGTTTAGTTTAGTTTGAGTTAATGTTATGATTAGATTTAGAATTAGTTAGAGTTAGAATTAATTTAGAGTTAAAGTTATAATTAGTTTAGACTATAGTTTTTTCTTAAATCATCGATGAAAGTACACACTTACTAAATACTCGTCCAAATCATGTAGGAATTTAACGACGAGGTTTAATCAAGGCCAAACAAAACATGAATAAAAATTGGATGAAGAACCGAGACATATTGTCTCGAGAATATGCTGACGGAGTCCAAGAGTTTTTAAGTATAGCAAAATCTTATTGTGAGCCAACATGGGAAAACTAGGTGTCTGTGTAAAAAATGTATGAATGCGCTTCATCAACCCATAAGTGGAGTTGAACGTCATCTATTCACGTACGGAATGTTAACCTCGTACACTAATTGAATATTCCATGAAGAACCTGTGAATATCCCTAGACCCGAGCAACGTTGCATAGTGCCATTGGTGGTCGAGAATGTGACAAATATTAGTGAGAATAGGAATCACACTGATAACGAGGAGATTAGAGAAATATTGAACAATATTCATCGACAAATGATTGAGTCCGATGCATATATAAATGAGACGTTCGAAAATGTCGATTCAATGACTGGTTTAGAAAGCGACGGATCAAGCAAGGGATGGCCGGGTCCAAAAGCCGCCGAGCATCACGTGAGTATTGTTTATAATAAGTTAATGTTTTTTTTATTATTATTATTTTTTATTTCGTAAGTTGTTAAAGAATAATGAATGTATTTCATGTATTCGTAGGGAAAGATGAAAGCCCTACAAGAAGCACTAACTGCTGAAGGGTCCCAACCCTTGACTCAGATCGAAATTTGTGCAATTGTGTAGGGCATCGATCTGACAGAGTTAAGGGTATGTGTTATTTTCCCCATGGAAAGAGATCAAAAAGTGACTCATCATTTAGTGGTAATCCTGATCGTGAAATTGACAACACTGTGGCATCATTGAGGATAAAAAATATAACGCTACAATACAATTTTAATAAGTATATAAAGCAACAAGAGGAGAAAGATCGAGCCCGAGAGAAATGGCAAGAGAAAGGGAGAGGGAGGAGAGAGAAAGGGCAAGAGAAAAGGATACGAAGGAGAGAGAAAGGACAAGAGAGAGGGAGAGAGAAGGGAGAGAATTTGTGAGAGAAAGGGCGCAACAAGAGAAAGATAGAGCGCAAGAGCAAGAAATGAAAGCTATGCAAAAATTGATGCAAGATATGTATCAGAAGTTCAATCAAGGCGGTGGCTCGTCGAGCTAGGTATGTCTACTAGTTCATTTGTTTAGTTGCCTATATATAGTTTATGATTTTTCTTAATTTCTTGCTTATACTATAAATAACTTTGGTTTTAATTTCGTGTATGTTGTGGCTAACCAGCATCAAAGTTAACCACTAAATGTTGGTTTAATATATAAACTTATGATAATAGTGGCTATCATGCCGCAAAGTTAGCCACTATATTGAATAAATGTGTGTTTAATATTTTTGGATAACTTGTAAACATGTTATGTTGTCGACAATTTTAGAATTGAAACTAACTTTGCTTTTCATTGTAATTTCTAGGTCCTCTTCGTTTACTAAAGGGCTTTTCAAGGAGACGCGTTTCCTTTCGTTTCATCTTTGATTTCTTTATTTTGAAAACTTTTAGAAATTTGTTTAGGTTTTATGTTTATTTGAACATGAATATTAATGAATTATGAAATATGAAATATTCGATTTCATCTTGAAAAAAAAGCATACCTCAAAGACTACGCCGACGGTTTCAAATCGCTAGAGTATATCTCTTACCCCGACGAATTTTTGGAAACCTTTGGGCTACCTAACTCTACGCCGACGGTTTGAAATCGTTGGGCTATAGAGCAGTAAGCCGACGGTATCAAGTTGTCGGCGTAGAAGAGCTATTCTTCGACGTTTTGAAACCGTCAGCGAAGAGATAAGCATCCCGACGGTTTCAAACCGTCAACGTAGAGATAGGTAGCCAATGATTTCTAAAAACCGTTAGCGTAGGCTGCCCCGACATAGTAACCCCAATGTTCTTGTCGTTGACCAAAAAATTGTCGGCGTAGGCAACACCGACAATTTTTTGCCGACAATTTTTTGGGTTTACGCCGACAATTTAAACTGTCGACGGATGGTGTTTATATTATAGTGTGAGATTGAATTGAATTATAACCAATCAACAAAATCAATACACCACCAAAACTTTTAAGTTTTGTATCATTATGTCCTTAAACATAAAAAATAAAAAATAAAAAATAAAATAAAAAATAAAAAATAAAAAGTCAACTAAATTTATAAACTTTCAATTTTTATGTAATATTTTAATTGAAAAATCCATTAAACATAAAATTGAATTTTGTAGGTAACATCACTAAAATTTATATCTAATAAATTTGTTATATATTTTTTTAAAAAATAGATCATTTTCAAAATTAAGGAACCTATGAAAACTGAACGTTTATGGATAAATTTTTAGTTACTCTTTAAAGTTCCTAAACCTAATAACATAAACTTGGAAGTTTAAAGATTAAACGTGTTTTTTTTTTAGAAACTAAACATTTTTTGTTTTTTTAATATCCTAAACGTGTATGATTTATTACATTAAAGGTTATGAAATATTTAAAATTCACCTTTTAAAAAACATTTGTCACCCATACTTAGACATAAATATGTTAACTACTTTTTTTTTTTTTTTAATTCAACAACAACAAAGGTGTGAAGATTTAAATTTATGACTTTTTAGTCATGGATGTATGCCAATTGAGGTATTATTCTTTTTTATATATGTTTAATTACTTAAACCTTACTTAAATTGATAATATACATGATAACAACAATATAAGCTCTTCACTAAAAAAATTAATAAATAACACAACATAAGCTCAACGACATTAAATTATTTTCATGATAAAAAAATCATGAATTTAAATCTACTCTTCTAACTGTAGTTGATCTAAAAAAACAATATACACCCATAATTGTTTTTTTTCTTTATTTTTTTATTTTTTATTTTTTTGTTGAGAAGAACCCATAATTCATTGAAGCATATTTATTATTATTATTATTATTGTTTAAAATCATTTAACGTAGTTTAAGGAAGAGGGGGTTTCTTGGATTCTAAAATAAACAAGAAATTAAATATCATTTATGAAAAGTATTTTTTATACATTAAAATGATTTTCATCATCTTAAATCCAAAAGTATTAAGGGAACTAACAAAAACTCCAAAAATTATTTGCCAATAAAAAAAAAAAAACAAAACAAACAAACAAACAAACATGAATTCGATTTTTTCACACTAATAGTTCAATTCAAAAAATAATAATAAATAAATTGGAAAGTGTTCAAGGAACAAAAAGGTAGATAAAAATGGCTCCTTTTTTGTTTGAATTTTACTTGAGTGATCACATGGGGCAATGCCTTTCTTTTTCAATCCTAAAAAGAAGAAACCACTTGTGGTAAAGATGAGATATATTATGTACATACTTCAAGCATTGCCAATTACTTTAGCAGTCTATAAGCCTATAAGCCTATAATATCTTTAATTCCCTTTTATTTTATATCTTTTTATCTGAAAAAAAAAGCCTTATAACAAAAGGGTGGAATAAATTTAAAATAATAATAATAAATAATAATCAAGTGTTGTGATGTATCATCTAAAAATGACAAAATCTTCATTTGGCTGCTTGTACTTTATATATTCTAGACTATTTACCAATCTTATTAGTTATACCAATGTTCAAATACCATTATATTTCCTAGACTATAGTATTGGTTCCATTTTGATCTCTCAAATTTGAAATGTTGAAATTTAATTCTTCAAGTTTGAGAAAAGCTTAAATTTGATCTTTATCATCCATCTAATGTTAAGTTTTGGTTAAAGTGAGAAAAAAAAAACAATTCTTTTCATTTTAAAAGAAACCTCAACAGAGTTTGCTTGCCTTATTTATGAAGATTTAAAATGAGTATTTATTAATTACTCCTAAAAAAACTAAATCAAAACGGATTTTTGTAATTACTCAAAATAACTTCACATTTTTATTACTAAAAATAACTTCTCATTCCTAATAATTCATTTATAACTGCTCAAAATAACTCTTCAATACTAACCACTTATTTTTAATCATTTATTTTTAATTTTTCAAAATAATTCATTTTTAACAACTCATTTCTAATCATTCTTGTTTTAACTACTCAAAATAACTACTTATTTTAAATTTACATTCAAACAAACAGTTGTCTCTAACTCCTCTATAAAAAAAACTACATCCAAACGAGTTTTTGAATACAATTCTAAATTTTTAACTACTCAAAATAACTCTTCAAGCTAATTTCTCATCTAAAACTTCATCCAAACACTAAATTAATGGGTGGCCGAGACCAAATTTAAGCTTTTTTTTTAATATTTGATAGACTAAAATTGGACATTTCAAATTTGAAAGACCAAAATAAAATTAATACCATAATCTAGGAGCCAAAATGTTATTTTAACCTTATACAAATCTAAATTTTTTATAATGAAATATTTAAATATTAATTTTTTGATTGATTGTATATTTTTTAGTTAAATTATGTTCACGTTAACGTATCACAAATTTCCCAGCTTTAATTTATATGATTTCAAGTCACTAGGTACAATATGACACAAATATTTTCTTTATTCTCTTTGACATGAAAAAAAAAAAAAAAAAAAAAAAGTTCTCAAAGCTTTATGCATGCTTGAAAAGGTTGTTTGTGTAGTGAACTTATGACCTTTGAGGCTATTCCTTCAAAGGAGACTATTCCAAAAAAAAAAAAAAAAAAAAGACAAGAAGATAGTAACCTTTCTCTTCATCCAACCACCAACCAGCCTACATCCTTCGGATGAAAAAAAAGAAAAGTGAAATATTAGGAAATGTCTTATTTTTATAAATTTATTAAGTAAATGTTTAAATTTATTTGAACTTCAAATTAAGTAATAAATTCATTTCCAAAATGAATTTATTATAGAGTTTCCAATTAAAAAAAAAAATTAAATGGTTGGATTTATATTTTAAAATATTTAAATCAAATATTTAAGTTTGGTTAACATTTTACTTGGACAAATAATTTCTGCCATCAATTTCCTTCCACGTTACATATCTCTATGTCATATCTAACCCGTGAACAATTGAGGAACTATTAAATAAAATAATAATAAGATGAATAGAAGCAATCAAGATATGCGCACCCCCACTATTCTAAGGTTTGATCATAGAAGTCTATGGCATACAGATTCCCTTTGTCAGAGGTGCACACTCTCTTTGTCGATATTTCGGCTTGTTGACAGAATTTTAGGCAGACCAAATGTCGTGTCACATTTACGCTTAAGCTTCGTCTAAATTTTTTGAGTTCTCTCAAGCTTCAAAGGTCATAAATCGTCAATGGAAACTACGTCTACCACGATTGTATTTAATGGAGTTTAGAAGGAGAGAGATGTGTATTCAAATTTCCAATTTTATCATTCATCGGGACAGGATTTGATCTCGACGAGAGTTCTAAAGTTGTTAGCATATCCTTTTAAAAAGATGGGGATGTCGAAGAAAAGGTTATTATTTTTTGAAATTTGCACGTTTCAATCATCACTATTCCGTAGCGTGTCAAAGGAAAGGTTATAATCTCAACCGAAGATAAAGATGTATATTGGATGCACAATCGTTTTACAAATGGGTGTATACCAATCGTTGCATTTTTATTGAAATCACAACAATATGTACAACACAAACAAACATATTAGGGGGTGTACAATAGAGGAAACCTTTGTTGAATCAGCTCTTCAACTTCTTCATTTTCAAATAAAGGGAGTTCAATGGCACACTCCTATGTCGCAATCTTCCATAAAGTGTCAGGTGAGTTATTTCTTCTTTAATTTTTGTAACCAAATTTAGTTCAAGATCACATTTTTATTACCAATCTAAAAATATGTAGGGATATGTAAGCTTATGGGTGTTTATTTGACATATTTAAGTAGGATTTAGGTTAATGAGTTATATTGAGTAGTTAAAAATTGAGAGTTGTACTAAAAATTGGTTTCGATGTAATTTTTGCGTAGAAGAGTCGAGTCAAAATCTTGTTTGGATGTAGATTTAAAATAAGTAGTTATTTTTAGTAGTTAAAAAATAAATTATTAAAAATTAATGGTTAAAAATGAAAGATTTTGATTTATTTGAAATGAATAATTTAAAAATGTGGTTAAAAATGATTGAGTAGTTATAAATGAATAGTTATAAATTAGAGTTATTTTTAAAAATAAAAATGAGAAGTTAGTAAAAACTTATTTGGATGTAAGTTTTCGATGAACATTTAATAAATCCTAAAACTAAATTCTACCTAAATATGTCAAACAAACAACCCTTATGTATGGTACACAACACTTCCAGTTTTTTACATATAAAAAAAGTAGATTTTTTTTAAGTGTTTCTTTTAAATTTAAATGACATTGGTCAAATATTGTTCTTATGATTTTTTTTTCTCCATTTCAAATCTCAAGATTTTTTGACATTTTAAGTTTTTTCAAAAACCCGGATAAATTGGAGGGTATAAATGTCACCCTATTTTACCTTATTAATAATTTATTTCTAAAAATTAGAAGTGACCATTTATTTAAAGTCTAAATAAATTTAGAAATGTTAATTTCTTAATTTTTGTTATTTTCTTAATTGTCCCAAAATAAAATATAAAAAATATAAAATGCACTAAACATTGTACTACCGTTGAGCTTCATCCCAAATGGAAGCACTGCCTTTCCACAACTTCTACAATAAATTCTTATTTCTTATCCGAACAAGGATTGAGGTGATTGGAGCGAGAGTCAAACTTTCAACTCAGTAGAATTTATCAAAGCTCCTATTTAGGCAAAATGATCCTATCAATTTGAATATTCTATAATAAAGCTAACTCAACTACTTAAAATATTATATTTTTTACTAAAACTTTAAAGATTCAATACCTCAGATATGTAGCATAAAAATTTCTCATTATTCTTTTTATATATAAATATTTGTGAGTGTTAAAGTTACCGCTTACGTGCACTCAAAGAAATTTAAAAGATATAAATTCCTACTACATGATTGAATTAAATTCATAATTTTTTAGTTCTTAGGGTCTTATTGATGATTGTTGGCCAACCATGATGATCGGTAGCTAAAAAGATTAAAAATTTTGGTTTATCATAAATAATAATATAATACTCACTCAAATTGTTTGTATGCAAGTTTGTATTAAGATTGCTCTCAAATTTGTCTACGATGTTAATTAAAAACAATAGGTTTGGGTTCAACTTTTAATTAGTGGTTATATGGTTGATAGACATGTACATAAATTTAGAGTTCACCATCTCTTCAATTAACATATCCAATTTTCTGTCTCTATTATCCTCATTTTCCTTATACAATGTCATTTGACTGATAAAAGTTTAATCGAATATTGATTTCATAAATCGATCAATCACATCAATTAAAATGAGATTAGTTGGGACAAAACAAATGAGAATAAAAATAATTAATATTCATGAGAGTTCAGACCAGTTTAGACGCACTTCAACTATTGTCATGGGTCATACCAGGTCCTATAACATTTAGTTGTCAAAAAAACCACTAAAAATTAATTTTTAGATAGGTGACTACCATAGATTGAACTATAACTTTTTAGTTCTTTAAGTTCTATGTAATTATTATAATTATACTTTTACTCCCATCTCAACGCATTCGACTCACATTTCTAATCGGAAGTTAAATCAAATATATATATTATAGAGAAATACTTCCCCTTGTGTAAATGACCCAACGAGAATGACAGACATTTGCACCCAAGTTTATCGTAAGATTGAAACACATGTTGTGCCATATGTTAAAAAATCCTAGTTCTTTTTGCAACAATTCATCCATTCTATTTGATAGAATTTATAGAATACACATTCATTTATTGTTACATAGACAGACACGCATTTTCAAAAAAAAAAAGAGACACATGAATCCAGAGAATTTATAAAATACTTTATTGTTACATAGACAAACACCATGAATCAAATCTATAACCTTTTGATTTCTAAAGGTTCTGTTGGCTACTGGGTCAGCCCAGCCAAGATGGTTCATATTGATTTTTAATTATTCTATGTACACAAAATGCAATGTTTAAAAGGCTTAAAACGACCTCGAGCTGTTTTTTCATGGAAGGGCGAGGCGTAAACTTTAAGGCGCAATGAGGCGTAAATTTCATTTTAGATTTAAAAAATATCTCTAAATTATAAAACATAAAACGTTATATACTCTTAACATTTTAATTAAGCAAATAATTCCCGCCCATCAATTTTCCTTCCACATTCCATATATGTATGTCATATTTAACAACCTTGAACATCGAGGAACCTTAAAAAAAGTAAAAAAATAAATAAGACTAGTAGAGCTAACCATCAAAACAAGATTTGCACCCCCATTATTCCAGGTTTGATCGAAGAAGTCGATAGAGCTCAAATTCCCCGTCGATATTCCAACATTGATAGAGGTGCACATTCTCTCTGTCGATATTCTGACTTTTTGACAAAATTTCAGGCGGGCCAAAGGTCGTGCCATAGTTATGTTAAAGCTCCATCCAAAATTTTGGAGTTTTCTATAGATTGAAATGCTATACAATCGTCAATGAAAGTTATGTTTATTACGGTTGCATTCAATAGGCTTAGAAACGAGAGAGATGTGTATTCCAAATTCCCAACTTATATTGTCCATTGCGACCAAAATTGATGTGGACGAAAGTTCTAAAATTTCTAACATATCCCTTTACAAAAATGAGGTTATCACATAAAATGTTTTAATCTTAACAGAAGACAAAGATTTACGAAGGATGCACAATAATTCAAATTGTTGCACTTTTGCTGAAAGAACCTCAATATATACAACACAAAAATATCAGAGGGGTACGAGAGAGAAGAAATCAACAGTTTGCTCAATTATCTTCAAATTCTTTCTTTTTCAAATAAAGGGAGTTCAATGGCACCATAGACTCAACAATCATCACAATTTCATAGCATTTCAAGTAAGTTATTTCTTCTTTAATTTTTTTATCATAAATTTATTCATCATCTTAATTTCTATCACCCATCTAGAGATATGCACGTGTATGTAAGCTTAAATATTGTACACACATTCCAAAATTTTATTTTTTAAAAAGTAACATCTAACGATTTTTTTTAATTTTGAAAATGTTTATTTTAAATTTAAATCACACTAGTCAAAGATCATTCTTACGCTTTTTTTTTCTTCAATTTAAATCTCAAGATTTTTTTGCCTACTCGTTACAAATGGCCCACCTCCTTAATCATAAGGAAGGAAGTATTTCTCATTAATTTATACATAAATGACCACCATGAATTAAACTTATAACTCGTAACCTCTTAATTCTTAAGCCTTCTTGATCACCACTAGACCAACATGATCATTGGTGGCTAAAAAAATTATCAAACACAGGATTTTATTATGATTCAAAATTGTTAAAAGAGACTAATTCTATAGGTATATAGGAATTAACAATAAACCAAGTATGTGACCACAGAATGCAATGTGTTCTCCACTTTCGGACCTCGTAAGGAGGGGGTAGCCCCCCATTGCATCCGCCTCGGCCAGGTCCACGATTTTTTACACAAGCATGAGATTTTAAGGAATAACCCTCCACATATCTCTATATTGGTATAATATTGTCCATTTTAGGCAAACTCTCATGACATTCCTTTTGATTTCATCCAAAAAATTTCACACTAATGAAAATGGTTGTCCTCCATAAACTCGTAGTCTACTCGTTATCTAATCAAGGTGAGACTACAATTTGTTTGTATTCCTAACATAACAAAATTAAAGCTTAAAAGGATCATGAAAAGATCAATCCCAGTGGTCCTGATGCCTAACTGGTTATCAGAACCAGAGATGGATTATCAGCACATATAATTCAGTTACACCAGAACCAAGTAGATAACTAGCTCATTCAATTGAATCTATATGCAGCTGATATACAGATAAATTTAACTACTCAAATGATGCATCATCTTCCAATTTGTTTTTATGTGATTTCCATCTATCATGCTTCCTTTCTATGTGAAAAAATCTTACCTTTCTTATTATGTCTCACTTGCTCCCTTGCTTCTTCAGTGGTGCCTAACTCTGGTTCCTTCAGGAGCATTTTAATCTTTGGATGTGTTATAAATCCATGGGATGTCATTTGGTCATAGAATTCTTTGGCCTGTTTTAACAAACCACATGTAGTTAGGCCTTGTATCAAGACTGAGTAGTGTTCGGAATTAGGCGATATGCCATATCGATTCATTTCTGCCCACGTCTTCAATGCGTAGTCTGGTTGCTCTAGTTTAAATGACTTGTTAAGCATTATAACAAAGGTAGTCTCTATAGGACCTAAACCATCCTGCCTCATCTGTTTAAGAAATTCAAAGCTCGTTTCAGAATCTGCACCCTGAATAAAAGAATGGTAGGTTTCGATCGTTGGACGGATACTATTCTGAGTCATCGTCATCAGTAGGTCCCTTGCTTCGTCCAGCTTTCCTGCCTCACACAGAGGATGTATAAGCGAGTTGTATGTAAATGAGTCTGGTTGTAAACCTGCTTCTTTTACTTTCTCAATGATTTTGAGAGCTTCATTGAAGCAATTCTCCCGGGTCAGCACGTAAGCTAATGAGTTATAGACTTCAAGACTTGGAACCCAATCCCTTTTCTTCATTTGATCAAAAAGTCTAAGCGAGTCGAAAAGGTTGCCGGTCTTCGAAAAACAGGAAATCATGTGGGTGTAAGAAGTTGAATCCGGCAAAATACAACATTTAGACATTTCTCTCCAAATTCTCTTTGCTTCAAACACATCAACGGATATATTGCACCAGCCATTGAGAATAATATTGAAGCTTTCTATATCCAAGGGAAAAAGGTTCTTATTTAAAAACATAAATTCTTCGGCCTCTTCGCCGTTACCGTATTTACATAGAGAATTGAGAAGGGCGTGCAGTGCTCCTTGATCCGGAGTCAATCTGAACTTATCCATCATGTGGAATGTCTTAATAGCCTTACTTGCCTCGTTTGCATAAGCATACCTTAAACCAGGAAGAAACTTGAAATAAGTCATTTGCAATTTCAAAATAAACCAAGAGCTAGGAAAACAAACAATGGATGTTAATCTCCCTTCCTTTTTTTAATTTATTAGAAAAACCAATGAGAAACCAAATAATTGAAACAAATCACCATGGGTAACCTAGTGGTCAAAATGATCTTAAGAAACAAAAAAGTTGCGGGTTGGATTCATAGTAGCCACCTACCTAGAAATTTATTTCTCATCGCTTTACTTGACATCAAAATGTCGTAGAGTCGGACGGTATGCCCCGTAAAAATAGTTGAGGTGCGTGTAAGCAGGTCTGAACACTCACGAATGTAAAAGAAGTAAAGAAAAAATATCTAACAGAAATATAGATAATCAATCTCCTATACAAGAGAAATCACAAAATTAAAGAAAAATGATACTTCAGTTTTTTTTTTCTATATAGTTAATCCGATCTGGGGTGGTCTAATGGACAAGAGGGTCTTGTGGAACTAACAGGTGATGTTTTAAATCCATAGTGGCCACCTACCTGAGGATGAATTTATACGGGTTTCCTTGACATCCAAATGTTGAAGGGTCAGACAATATGTCCTGTGACATTATGAAATGCACACAAGCTGGCCCAGACAGTCACGAATATTAAAAAAAAATGATACTTCAATTTAAACCAAAAGCTACACCATAATGGGAATATTAACATAAATTTGTTTTGATATCCGTGAGTGTTTGGACCAGGTTAAGCACGCCACGACTACTTTCATGAGATAAACAATATTTGAATTCCTAGATAGATGGTCACTATAGATTGAACCCATAATTTTTTTTGGTTTTTCAAAGCCTTCTTGACCACATATATAAGCTTGCAGAAAAGCTAGGAATTCATGCTGAGTTCACAGACATGCTTTCCCACTTTGAGAAAAATCACTTGGTCCATACACCAATTCAGTGAATAAAATCTAAATGCAAAATGTATTCAGTGCTCATTGCAAATTACATATCAAATTAAAAAACAAGAGTTCAACTCATAAACAGAGATATGCAGAAAGAAAAACGTTACCTGTCAATCATGACAAGCATTGCTTGCTTCGAATTCACTAATGATCCTTGAAATTCCTTAATCAAACACCAAGCAGTACTAAACTTCTTATGACTACCCAACACCCAAATCATCAAATTACAAATCTCTCCATCAACAAACCCCCGTTTCTCCCCCCAATTGAAGGCTAGAAACGCCGCCTTCCAATCATCCCTCAACACCCAAATCGCCGAGTACACCAAGTTCACATCCGCCTGAATATCAAACTCGTCCAATGCAGCAACAGCCTCCATTTCCGAGGGCAACCGCCCGATCCGTTTGAGCAATTCAACGAATCGGGCACTACGAGCGTCGTTTAGGCACTGGTTATGGAATCTCCCTGCGTCAAATTGAAGTGGGTGGTCAAGATTTCGAGAGAATTGACGAGCGGGTAAAGTATGCGGGGAAAGTGTTTGATGAAATGCCTGAGAGGGGGAATTGGGGATTTTGAAGTGGATGAGATGAAGGAGCTGATTGAATAGCAATGAAGGGTTTGTGCAGAGTTTTCTTCTAGCAATTGAAGAGAGATATGCCATGGATTACCATGAAAAGAACTTTGTGATACAGAATTTGAGCTGGAACTTGAATTGTGAGAGGTTTTATAATGGGGAAAAGGTGAAAGTCGGGCTTAACGGAACAGACAGTAATTGAATGTGACTGGGTTGAATGAACGTTCGAATTCTACAAACCCTAAAAAATGTCAAATAGATTCAACTTTCAATTTTAGTCTCACGAATTCCTAACTTAAAAAACATTGAATATTTTAAACAAAAAGTAAGGAGAAAAATAATTTTCTTAAGAGTTTTTTTTTAGTGCAAATTCGGAGAATGAATACTAACAAACTTTACTTAGAGAGTACAACTGCTCTAAAATAATCGTAAAGTTGAAATAGATTAACATCAAACAAGATAACCAACTACGCCACTAATTCATTAAGTATTTTTTTAGAGGTTTAGTTTCAATTTAATCCATATATTTCAAAATTAAACATTTTTATGATTTCAATAATTCAATAATATTTGCTTTTTAATTTCTATATAACAAAATCATTAGTTTCATATAAGAATATTGATTAAAATGATTATTAGACTTTGTTAAATTTCAATATATTAATAAAGTGATTATTTTAATTTTCACGTGAATTCAAATTTTTTTTTTTTAAAAGTACAAAAGTAAATTTAAAAAAATACATAAAAACTAAAAGTGAATTTTGTTGAAATGTTAGAGATAAAAGTATTCAATTTTGAAACATGTGAATTAAATTGAAACTAGATCACAAAGGTGCAGACTAAAATGTAATTTTTCTTTAAATAAAATAAATAAAAAACATGAAAAGATCAACCACCTAACCAACTAATGAATAAAAAGGGAAAAGTTCAATAGTAGGCCAAATTGTCTATCCATATTAAAATTAATTAGCAAAGGTAATTTTTGTTTTTAATTAAAGAAATTAGTTTTAATAATAAAAGACAAAAGTACCCCTCCTTTTATGTGCAAGAAAGAAATCCCCATCATCACCTTCTTTTTCAAATCTCTCCCTTCCGTTCAGTGTGCCCAAGAAACACCTATGCCACATCATCGACTTCTTCACAAAATTTTGAAGCATACCCACCTGTCGGATTCTTGCCGGAACTCTATTTGCGCCGCCATCGAGCTTAACCGATTGAATTTTTGTTGAAACTTCATTTGCGCCGCCATCGAGCTTAACCCGTTGGTTTTTTACTGGAACTCGAATTGCCCCGCCGTCGATCTTAACCCGTTGGATTTTTTCCGGAACTCCATTTGCGTCGTCGTCATGTGCAACTCAAACCCTAAAATGAAGATGAAATTATTTACAAAAATACCTCAAATTTTGTTTAGGTAATACAATATTAATGATTAATAGAGTTTTAATGATTAATACAATATTAATGATTAATACAATATTAATGATTAATACATTATTAATGATTAATGCACCTTTAACTTACTGTATTTATTATTATTAACAATATTAATAATAATGATTTAACATTAAATGTTCTCTAATAAAATGTTAATACAATATTTATTAATACAACATTTATTATCAATACAATCTTTATTTATAAATACATTATTTATTTAAATTTTTAAGGACGAAATTAGGGTTTTGCAGTCTTCGTCTTCGACGGCTGCGATTTTCAGAGAGAGAAAAATGGCGAAAAAATTGTCGAATCTCCCCCGTTTTGACTTGCCATCTTTGGAAACACGTTTTCCGCGACGATTACTCATCATCTCCAACGTTTATCCGATGGTAGCATTTAAATCGATTTGGACAGAGGCGAAAGAAATAAAGGCAATGACCAGCGATGGATGAGTGGTGAGATGGAGTCGAAGGAAAGCGCCGGAGAAGAACAAATTGAAAAGAACAAAGAACAAATCAAAAGCGCCAAAAATCGACGGAGATGAAGAAATTTTCGGCCTAAAATCGAAGGAAAAAGCGCAGAAGAAATGGCAAAAAACAAGAAGGAGAAGCAGTGAGGTGTCGAAAGAAGAAACACAATTTGAAAATAATGTAAATATAGAAAAATAATAATATAATTAAATGAAAGGTAAAATGGTAACTTACAATTTAGTTATTTAGAATAAAAAAAGAAAAAAAATATTATTGTAAATAAGTTGAGATTTGAACACGCTTGGACAATTGGTGCAATTTCTCATTAAAAAAAATGTTAATTACAAGTACATTAAAGGAAAAAAAAAAAAAACTGTTAAGTGGTTTATGTGTTTGTGTTTTTCATCAGTTTTCATGTCTTGTATTGGTCTATGTGTGTGTGTTTTTTTTTCTTTATTAATCTTTCGAGTTTTTTTTAGTGGTTGTTAAGCTTTATAAATTAATTGTAGTTTTAATCTCTAGGTTTGGAATCTAATTTTAATTTGGTTCCTATATTTTAAAATTGAATATTTTTTTAGTTATGATGTTTTATTAATTTATGTTTATACGTATTTTTATTTAAAAATCAATTCACGTAAAATTAAAATAATCATTCCATTAACTTTTATTATCGGGAGACTTAAAGTGAACATAACCAAATTGAAACTAGACCACAAACTTAAGGTTTAAAAAGATATTTTTAAATAATAATAATGATGAGATTATGAAAAAAGATTGAGGAATTGAAATTAAAAATAAAAAATAAAAAATGATGAAACCACTCAAAATTGTCACCACAAACTAATGTAATCATGTAAATTTTCGAATTTAGTAGTTGATTTACCGTTCGTTTAAAAGGTATCATTTTAATATATATGAGTGTGACTGTTCGGGTCAGCCTATCAAGATGACAACTATGAATTGTTCACTTCTTAGTTAAATCTTTTTTAACTATTAGGTCACACTATCATAAATAGGTATTGATAATTTTTTTTTTTTTAGCATTATGTAACCTTACAATCCTAATATTGTTCATCTTGAACTAGAACAATTGTTGTAAAAATAATTTTAAAGATACTATATTAACATCGTATATAAACAAAATATCAAATCAATAATAGCAATTACCTATACTTTATTTCCTTCCCTATGTCTATAGCATGTGTCAAGAGACCCACCTAACTTCAACAAATCCAGAGCTTCCTAATTCTATCAGGCTTTTGTAATAATAATATTTTGAGTACTGGTGTGATTTTCTTTTTGTTTCAAAATAATTTTGTGTTTTCAAATTAAATAAAAAAATTTATCTACCATTCTTTGGAACAAAAAAAGCTCGACTGATTATTAACCAGGCCAGAAAATAAAAAAGGAAATGACTTTTTAGATGAAATTAAATAAAAGAGTTCATTTATTTTTTTACCTCCAAACTTAACAATAATCTCGTTTCAGATGAACCATCTCCACCTGCCATAGAAATTAATGATAGTTGGTAGATTTCTAAATAAAATGTTATCTAGAAATGACATCTTTCGAATGATGTCAACTTGAGCAGTAGCTCAACAATATTAGTGTAAGCCCAATAACTTAGAAATCATGGAATCAAATCCTCCATTCTCTAATTTGTAATCTAAAAAAAAAAAAAAAAATTCGAATGATTGAACATTATTAAAAGTATAAGACTAAATCAATGGTGGTCGTTTGAGACTAGTTTTTCAGTTTTCCCATCTCCTTTTCTGTCTTTGTTTTGTATGTTTTTTTAGTTTTTTAGTTTTTGATTTTTTTTTTCTTATTTATCTTTTTAGTTTTTTATTGATTTTTAATTTATGCTATCTCGGTAATTGATAAAGACTTTTAGTGTATTTATAGGATGGTCTCTTTCCACTTTCATTTTAGTGGGGTTACGAGAGCATACTTATTTACCTACAAATAACATCTCAACCAAAATGTGAATGGGATTAACAAAGTTTTTTTTTTTTTAGAGATCAAAATACTTCATTAATAGAAACAAAAAGTTACACCAACACTTTCAAAAATAAAAGACAAAAAAAGGGGAACAAGACCCTTCAAATGTTACCTTTGAGCCCGACTCACATTTCTGACCATGACCATATAAAAGACGAAAAATTATCGAAAAAAGAATTGAAGAATCATATGATACACCTTTCGAATTTGCCAAATTATATAGATCAGAGTTGTAGATCCCAATGTAAAGTGCTAATAACATATAGTCATCACAATAGTGGTTGACGTTAAAGAAATCTTGGAAATTAATCCTAACAACATAAGGACTACGGAACAACAAGAACTCTCCAAAAGTAACACTCAAATATCGCACATTCATGAATCCATTTATCATCCTCAAACCTGAACAATTTACTGGAACGAACTCTAGCATCGAGACTCATTAAAAAAAAAAAAAAGTAAATAAAACAAACCAAGGCCAAAATTTAATGGGACTACCCTATTGGGTTATTGGAATCCAATGTTAGTAACATTCTTGGTTCATACGGATTATATGTTGGGTAAATTGATTTGTATCTGCTATGCGTTTAAGGTCGGGTTTGGCTCTAATGGAGGTAGCGTTTTGCTCATTAATGATATTCTGGTATTTGTTCTAAAAAAATGAAAGAAAGGGTAACAATATATATATAATATTGAGTTTTAACAAAAAAACAATCTAGAAATAAGAGAATAAAATGAAATAAATCTTAAAAATCTAATAATTAAAATTGATCCTTTGAAAAAAAAAATTATTTACTTTTCTTTTAACAAAATTATTATCTTTCACTACAAATTTTAAAAATATTCACACTATTTCTTTAACTGAATTAAAAATATTAACATGATTAAATCAATTTTGATTAATTTTAACCAATAGAGACTATATCTAAATTTGTTTGAAAAATACAAGGATTAAAATTGGACTTTGGAAAATTGATGCACTATAACAAAATAAATTTCAAAGATTAAAATATTAAATTTTGATTTTTGAAAATGGAAAGACCAAAATAAAATACTCAATTTTTTTTTTTTTTTTTTTGAAACAATACTCAAAGTTAGAGATTAAAAATGATATTTTACCTTCATTTTAAATTTTGCCCCAAAGTTTTTAATAACTGTTTGAACACCAAAAACACCGTAACCAAACGCTCCCAAAAGCTTCACGAGCAATTGAGCAAAACCGGAAGCGGAGACCCGGAGGAACTAATCTCACTTCGACAGAATCGCCGGCCAAAATGAGCGACGGTCCGAGCGGCGGCGGCGGTGGTTTCCGATCAAGAATGGAGCGATATTTGTACAGCGGCGAAAAAAAGCACGTCGCGGCTGGCATCGCCGTCATTGGTGTCCTCTTCGGCATCCCTTGGGTACTCATGAATCGAGGTCTCTCTTCTTTTTCCTTTACCAATTTTTGTTTCTGTTAATTTATATTCGATGTTTTGTTTGGAACTGTTTTGAGTAATTGATGTTTTTGTTTGCCCTGGATTTGGAGAAGCGAAACCTTGAAATCTTGTTGTGTGTAGTGGACTTAGTGGACTTTGATTCTTGATTTGGAGTTTTGTTTTCAACTTACTTCTTACTTTGCTTGAAGAACGAATAGGGAATTTGGCAATCTTTGAATTGCAATAGTGGACTGTTTTTATTTTGATATTCGTGAACTAGCTTCCGTGCACCTCAACTTAATATCACGGGACATACTGGCTGACCTTATAACATTTGAATATCAAGAAAATTTTAGGTAAGTGGTTTGAATTGATTGAACACATCACTTCTTAGTTCTTCGAGATCCTCTTGATCACTAGGTCACTTTAGGATGGTTTGCAATAGAGGACTATTTGGGAGTATGTGGAAGTTAGGGTTGTACAATCTGAGCAGGTTGGCCTTTTACACTGTAGATTAGGGCTTGTGAATTGTAAGTTTTCCGTTGGGTTGCTCCTGTAAATTTCGAATTAGAAACAGTAGCTTATTAGGGCAGTATCATTGAGAATTTTGATTCTGGTTTTCAAACTTCAGAACTGTTTTTTTTTTTTTTTAAATTACAACAATAGGAAGGGAAGGGATTCGAACCCATTACCTCTTGATCTATGGGATTCGAACTTTAGAGCAGTTGAGGATTCTACATTGGCAAAATGAAAAGAACTCTTATCATTTATAAGATAACCCAATTGGTTTTGAGTTGAAACTCATACTAATCTAATATCATATCAGAGCAAGTGTTCCGTCCAAAAATTAAAATTGAAACTTGATCCAAGAATGGTGAACCCAAAGGCACCATCTTGAGGGGACACGGTGAAGATCTTACATTGTAAAAATGAGGAGACCCATATTGTTTATAAGATAGATGAAGTACTCCAAAGTCCCATCATTATCTATTGGTTTTGAATCGAAACTCATACTAATCTAATGAGAACAACTTAAAATAAAAAAGTGATGCCTTGGGGCTGTTTTGGGAATTGGGAGGTGCTCTAGATAGAACAACATATTTGTGTGATCGTGTCATTTACAAGTTTGTTTTTCTGCTTACTACTTGGTTTTAGCTAAACTCAAGTTTTTTTCTTCTCATATAAGATAATTTTAATAATAACAATCCAAAAAATCTGTTTAAAAAGGTTTTTGAAACATGTGGGTTGAAAACCATTTTTCAAAGTTACTTTGAAAGGACCTCTACACTCAGGTAGAAGTATTAACACAAAAACACACAGATACACAGAAAATCTCATAAGTGATGATTGAGAATGCTTTCCTTGTTCCTTTTAGGCATTCAAATCACCCCCATATAATAATGTGTGGCTTTCCTTTTTTTTTTTTGATATCCGTGACCGTTTGGGTCAGCTTATGCTCACCTCGACTAATGTGACGGAGCATACTGCCTGATCCTACAACATTTGGATGTCAAGAAAACTCGTAGAAAATTAATTCCTAAGTAGATGATCACCATTGATTGAACCCATCAACTTAACTTAAGCACTCCAAGGCCCTCTTTATCCAATTGAGCCACTCCATGATTGAACCTATAATTTGTGGCTTTACTTAAATTCAATATGATAGATTACTAGGAGGTTGTAAATTTACTCGAATGGACTTTTCATTACTTATTGTTTACAGGATCAAAACATCGGTCTCATCAAGATTACATGGAAAAAGCTGACAAAGCACGAAGTCAGAGACTCTCTTCAGGTTCCTCATCAGCTAAATGATTTTTATTTTTAAAAAAAATTCTGGCTTTCTTCTGATAGAAGATGTTCTTTGGAGCACTTAGTTTGCATAACTTTTTTTGTAATAGCTCATATATTTTTCATATTTTTCTCCCTCTGCTGACATTAAATGAAGACAGGTAAGTTATACTCACCTAGGTACACTCATGGTTATGAAATAAATGGCAGTTTTTTTTTTGTTCGTTTTATACTATTTAGTCCCTTCAACTTCTTTTTCTATCCTAGATTTAGTTTTAAAATTCTTCTTAAACTGAGAGACGATGGTACCTGATTGAAATTAAGGAATTATTCACGCAGGAGGTGTTTAGATGAGGTTTTGTATGAAGAGTTAGTTTGAGGAGTTATTTTGATTATTATTTTGAGTAGTTAGATATTGATATTTTTGTAATAACTTGTTTGGATGTAAATTTTTATCAAGGAGTTAGAAGCAAAAAACTTGTTTGGATGTGATTTTTTTGGAGAGGGATTAGAGACAATAACTTGTTTGGATATGAATTTGAAATGAGGAGTTATTTTGAATAATTAAAAGTAAATAATTAGAAATGAGTGATAAAAATTAGTTATTTCGAGTAGTTAGAAATGAATAATTAGAAATGAGGAGTTATTTTGATTAGTTAGAAATGAATAGTTAGAAATGAGGAACTATTTTGAGTACTTAGAAATTAAGATTTATTTTGAGTATTTACCGTAGCTTGTTTGGATATAGTTTTTTGAAGAGTAGTTAGTAAATATTCATTTTTAAATCCACCATAAATTCAATAAACAAACACCCTGTAGAGTAGTTAAGCATATAGTATTCTGATCCTGCACATTTTTTTCCAGCTACTGAATATTTTTACTTCAATCAAGATATTAGGTGAATGTGTATAACTTCAAGAAAACAATGAAGTTTTCGAAGTAATGGACGTGATGATAATGTTTGCACCTGTAGACCATGTCTTTCATGCATTTTCACATATTTGTTTTTTTTTTCTTTTATTTGTTTTCGTAAGTATGTAGTTCAACTTATGCGGATTCCGATGATTTTCACCTGACCCTACAATATTTGAGTATCTATCACCATAGATTAGATGTATAACCTTTTGTCTTCAAGATTCTTTCGATCCCAACCCGACTTTCATACTTGGTTTCCATATTTTACCTGCCCATCAGTCCATGTACTCCTTTTGCCTGAAAATTTATGTGTTTTACTTGATAGGAACTATAATATAGAATTTCCTTTTTCTCACTGTGCACACCATTCAGGATTTACTAAGTTGTTTATCCACCAAATAATGTGGTACAATAATTATCATTGACGCTCATAGTTATGATGATAAGTTGGGAAGAATAGTCTCGAATTCCTTCTTTTCCATTCCATTTATTCTTCTCATAATTCCAAAATTCAGTCGTTTCATCGATTCACCCGCTCCTTTTTCTTTTTTTTTTTTTGTGCTTCATGATTCGTGTTGCTGACGGTGTTTGCGGTTTAGTGCTATCTTTACATTTTTACTACTAATCATTTTTTTTATATCCTTGAGTGTTTGGACCAGTTTACATACACTTCAACCGTTCTATATATATATATTGAATGGATCGTATTGCATTAAGTTTGGTTTGTACTTTTTATTTTCTTTGTGCATATCTATCTACTTGTTTATCTATGTACCAAACTTTTCTTATAAATCCAATTACATTCTTTCTGATAAGCCTTTGAAACTTTTTTTCCTGATCTTTTTTTTTTAGAATAAGCCTTTGAAACAATTTGCTTATACATAACAAGTGAATCAACGTTCTGAAAGGCCAGGAAGGCATTGAAGGTTGAATTTTTAGACACTTGTGCAAAAAGGAATTCGTTTTTCCCAAGATCTGTCTAGATTCAGTTTTTTTTTTTTAATCAACTAACATTCTGGGGTATGGGATTCAAGCATGCTTAGTTATTAGGTTGTATATAATGCAACTGAAGTTATGCTTCTTTTGAAAAATTAGATTTAGCATTCACATAAAGTATATTACATTTAAATTTTGAGCAAATTTTTTAAGGGTAGCTTTGTAAATACGGACACTATCAAAATAATTAGCAATGGTCTTATTGTATTAATCAGTATTGTCACATATTTTTTATAATACAAATATTTATGAGTATTTATAATATATAATATTGATATTACTATAATAGATTATTAAAATATATTAATTATTATGACGACAAATACTTTAAAATTTACTTGCATTTGTATTTATAATTATTTTATGAGAATAATTTAAAAAACGGTAGAACATCCAATAAATTTAGAACCATATCAATCTGTTGAAATCAAAATCAAAACTGGATATATATTTATCTAATATGATCGATTTCATTTACTGAGATTATTTTTGTAATATTAATATCATTGATCATCACAATTCTAATTTAAAATATTATTAAAATAAATTTCCTCATATTTATCAATGGGGTTACTTTTTTTTTTTTTTTTGAAATAGGGTTACCGTTCACAATAAAATGTAAGTTTAATCCTCAATTTACAAGTTTATGTTTACTTGGTTACTACTAGTCTTAATGTGAGAGGATAAATTCTTGAATTTTTACTTTGTGATCAACGGTTTCCAAACTTATAAATTATTAGAGTTCTTAAATTGACCATGAAAAAGTAAGGCTCCTTTGATAACTATTTTATTTTTTATTTTTTATTTTTAGTTTTCGGTTTTAAAAAATAAAAATTATACATGTTGGATAACTATTTTTTGTTTTTTATTTTTGATTTTTAGTTTTCGGTTTTAAAAAATAAAAATTATACATGTTTGATAACTATTTTTTATTTTTTATTTTTTAAAAATTAAAAACTAAAAATACGTTTGATAATGGTTTTTGGTTTTTTAAAAAATCAAAATTTATTATTTTTAATATTTAATAAAATAAATAAAATTATTTTAGAATATTGTTGATCTAATAAACCTTAAATTTGTGGGTTGAACTTTATTTGTAGTGTGTTTTATCACTCTTTTTTCTAGCATTTTTCTAGAAAAAAAAAATTAAAACTAGATTTTAAAAAGTTATTATTTTTAGTTTTTAGAATTCCTCTAATATTTTTAAAATGTTTTTAAAATTTTAAAACCAAAAACCAAAATTCATTATCAAATAAACTTATTTTTGAAAAGTTAAAAACAAAAGAACGAAATAGTTGTCCAATCGAACATAAGCTTTTGAAAGAACGAGTTTTTAGATAAAAAAACTATTTATGCAAAAAAAGTGGTAATACATTAAAAAAGAAGAAGAGATATTATGAATTCTCATATTAAAATCAATTGAGGATGAGGATAATTCATTTATCTTATAAATATCAAATAAATATGATTTAATACACTACTAATTTCATTATTATCTGTGAATAAAGAATTTCCTCAACTGCTTAATCAAAGTGAATAATTAATATTTGAGAAAGGTTTACCTCTATGACCATCCTAAACGGCAAAAAAAAAAAAAGTTGATGCATCCAAAATGAAATAGGCTACATGATGATACTTAATAGGAGGATGAGATTAAAATAATTCATAAAACCTAAAGACGTAAAAATTGCTGCATTCAAAATGTGCAGAATTCATATTAGTTTCAGGAACTTCTAAAGATAAAAAATAGTCTTTTTTTTTAAGAAAAAAAAGAAAGAATAATAACCGTACAATAAATAGAAAATCTAGCTGGAAATTAATCAATATCATATATTCTGTCTGAGTTGGTTTGTTGTAGGGAGTCATATGAATCGAACCAATAACCTTTTGATTTCTTAAGCTTTTTTAACCTCTAGGCCAGCCCAGCCCATAAATATGTAGTATATTAGATGAAAATTTACAACTATAAAACTTTAGTTAAACTGTTAGAAATTCCAAAAAAGTATGATTTAGTACTACTTATTTCATTATTATCCAAAAATAAAGAAATTCTTCAACTTATATAGGACAATGAATATGTTGGTTAAATGGATTAATACTTGATAAATGTATTTTGTAATGAAATGTTCAAATCTTCCACTGTTGGTGAAGATGCCTGGCACAAAATTTACATACTATTTACCTCTGTTTCAATAATAACTAAAAAATTCACAAAATTGTTCCGCAGAAGCTAACCTTTGTGTCCATTATAAACCCCAAAAAATGATGTATCCAAATTGAGATAGACTACATACTCAAACTTAAGTATAGGTTGAAATCAAAATAATACATATGTAACACACAACAGGTAAAAGATGACTCCATTCATTCAAAATGTGCCATATACTGCTTTTTCTTTTATTCAAAATACCAACCATACAGTGTTGAAATGTGATTACAAGATAGAGTGCTAAGTGAAATCACTAACAAATATAGACGTATCAAATTTAGAGACTTATAAAGATGGCCAAGCTTGTGGTATTTATATAGATTATATGAGTCCGTTTATTCTTAGATAGTCGATGTTAAGTAAAAATCTCGTTGCATAAATCAAACCAATAACCTTCCAATTTCTTAAGGTCTGTTGACCACTCGTCCAGCCGAGGCAAGATTAATTTAGGTACACAAATGATAAATATGTAGTACATCAAATTAAAATTCACAACTATAAAATTTTAGTGACAAACTGTTAGCCGTAACCCTATTAATCAATTAAATTATATGTAAAGGGTTAATGATACAGTTAACACAAATTTTCAAATATTTCCCAGCCAGCCGTAACAAAAAAAATCGAGATACTTAACATCTGTCATTCAATCCATGTCCAACAAACTAAGTTACAATTTTGTTAGACATCTTTTCATCATCTCTCATCACCATTTTTTAGAATTTAGAGACTACAACCATATTTTTTTTTTTTTTTTTACATAATGTTTGGGTTCATATATTCTCGGAAGTTATCACCAATGAAACTATAATCTTTTTAAAATCCTCTTAACTACTAGGTCAACTATTCATATTTATTTTAATTAATTAATCAATGTACACAAATATTGATAAAAATTAGATAGTGTATTAAATGAAAATTCAAATTAAATTTATAATCTTTTGATTTTTTAAATTCTTTTTATCATTAGGCCAGACTTGCCTATGATGATTAAAATTTCTGTTTAATTATTTTTTAATTAATTAATCCATATATACAAATAATGAACCCATTTCACACAAATTGTTAAAATATGGTTTTTGCACCGTGGAACAAAAATGAACAAAAGCGTCATCCACCAAATTGGTTAGAATACGATATATTTCAAAAAAATAAATAAAAATAAAATCGAACGATAATATAATAAATAAAAGGATAAAGAAAGTTATAATTTAGTTCTCACCTTTAAAAAAGTAGAATTTAATTCATATGGTTTAAATAAAGTTAGAATTTATTCACTCTTTATTAATGAATTAGAATTTAGTTCATATGACTTTATTTATAAAAAAAAAAAGTATTTCCTCCTCGTCGTTAACAAATTAAATATTTGAAAAAATCACCATTTATGTATGAGTATGAATAGTAGATTTTCACGTATTTAATTCGCGAACGATTACAAATGATAATTATTATATTTTGATTTTTATAAAATACGACAACTTTAATTTTTAAAATCATATACACTAAATTTAAATTTAAATTATCATTATTTTTTTTTTAATTATAGAGACTAAATTTTAATTTTAAAATTTACCTAAAAAAACTGTATTGACATGATAGTAGTGCGACACGTGCTGAACTAATTGCTTACCGCAAGCGCGCTAAGTTTCTCGTAGCAATAGTCAAAAGATGGCGTTTCCAAACCCAGGCATGATTTCCTTAGTTTCCTTATTCTTCTTATTGTTCTCATTATCTCAATAATATTCAAGTGATAATTTTCTTACTCTCTAGAAACTATATGGGTATTAGGGCAGTCTGACTCACGTCACTGCCCATCCTCTCTCTTTTCCATCTATCTCCTATCCAATATATGCAATCTTGTTTCGATCCGTCTTGATTCCTCCAACTATGTTCTGTGGAAATATCAAATCACTGCTCTTCCTCAAGCTCACAAGCTTTTTGGCTATGTTGATGGTTCAATTTCTGCGCCAATCTCCAAGAAATCAACCGATTCCAGTTCTTCTGAAACTGATGAAGAGTTCTGCAAATGGTTTGAGAAGGATCAAGCGCTTATTACTCTGATTAACGCTACTCTTAGCCAAACTGCTCTATTTTGTGTAATTGGTTGTACGACCTTGAAAGATGCCTGGGACACCATCGCAAAACGCTTCGCTTCTACTTCCAGATCCAACATTGTAAGTCTCAAATCTGATTTACAAAGTATTAAGAAGAAACCAAGTGAATCCATCAATCTTTATATTCAGCGTGTTCAAGATATCGTTCACCAACTTGCTGCTATCTCTGTGATCATTGATATCAAAGATCTGGTCATTTACACTGTGAAGAACTTCATTCTTCATATAATGTGTTTCGTACTTCTTTTCACACAAGATCACTAAGCTGACCTTTGATGAACTACACAATTTGTTAAAGAATGAAGAAAAAACTAGTGAAAATCAAGACAAGATCTATACCTCTGTTACTGCGAATGCTATGACTATGGTAGCACATTCAAACAATTCTAGTCGTGGATCTTGGAGAGGATCTTCTAGAGGCAGAGGTCGATCTAATGGTGGTCGAGGCAGAGGAAACTTCAAGGACCAATCGAATTCGTCTCATCAAGGCACTAATCTTTCTTTGATGTATCAAGGAATCAATCCTTCTGCTTCCTCTCAGGTGCTATTATCTCTAGAACAACAGCAATTTCCTGATCAATTACCATGTCGAATATGTGTCATCGATTAGGACATAATGCTCTGGATTGTTTTTATCGAATGAATTACTCCTATCAAGGAAGGCATCCTCCGACAAAGTTAGCAGCAATGGCTGCAAATGCAAACTTCAATCGACATAATAATCACTCTCAAAATTTCCATCTAACAACTCAAAATTCAAATCTCTAGATCACAGACAATGGCTGCAATACCCATCTGACAAATGATTTGTCTAATCTTGATCAATCTTTATTGTATCAGAACAATGACAATATTCTTGTAGGTAATGGTCATGGTCTTCACATATCTCATGAAGGACAAGGTATGATTAATACCACTAATCTGTCTTTTTTAATAAATAAACTTCTATATGTACTTGAAATTGCTACTAATCTTCTGTCTGTTCAACAACTTTGTAAAGATAACAATTGCTACTTCCTTTTTTATTCTTCTTCCTTTAAAATACAGGACAAATAAACCAATAAAATCCTTTTTGAAGGACCAAGTATTAATGGGCTCTATCCTTTCCCATCTGCAGCAAACAAAACCTTTAATGTGCAAGCTCATTTTGGAGCTAGAGTCACTGCTGATATTTGGCATGATCGGTTGGGACAACCCTGTAAAACAGTCTTTAGGCATACTATAAAGCAATTTCCTTTTCATGTTAAATCTAGTTTGAAAAATTGTCCTCATTGTTTAGCTGAAACTATGTCTAAGCAAGTTTTTTCTCCTTCTACTAGTATTAATACAGTCCTTTTATATCTTTTGCATAGTGATGTTTGGGGTCCTGCCCCTGAAAATTCTATAAATGCATAATGTTACTATGTTTCTTAGATGACTACTCTAAATATACATCGTTATTTTCTATTTACTATAAATCTGAAGTATCTGATGTTCTTATTCCTTTTATAAACTATATTGAAAATATCTTAGATAGAAGAGTGACATACTTTAGAAGTGATGGGAGTGGTGAGTATGTAAACAATAAACTCAAAAACTACTTTAGTAACAAGGGAATAAATCTTGTCCTCACACACCTCAGCAAAATGGCCTTGCTGAGAGAAAACATCGCCACCTTGTAGAAACAGCTATATCCCTATCATCTAAAGCTAAAACTCCTTTAGAACTTTGGTCTTTTGCTCTATGTACTGCAAATTTTTTAATTAATCTTCTTCCAACTCATACTCTTCAACATAAATGTCCCTATGGAGCTCTTTTTTTTGAAAACTTCCGATTATTCTATGTTAAAGATTTTTTGTGCTGCTTGTTATCCTTTCATTAGACCTTATAATTCCAACAAACTAGAACCTCGTACAATAGAATGTGTATTTCTTGGTTATCCTTTAGGATACAAAGGTTATCTATGTCTTGATCCTATTAATGAAAAATTTTACATCTCCGGCAATGTTAGATTTTTTAATGAGTAACTTTTTCCATATGCAAAGAATAGCATCCCTTCTGTTTCTCGCAATCCATCAATTCCAGTTCGAACACGTGCCTCATCAATATCCTTGCTTTATCCACTTAACAATTCTTTATCCACTGGACAACACCAAGAACCTCCTATCACTTCTTTACAATCTTCATCACATACTCGAGACTACAGCTAGTTCAAATCATCCTGACCATTCTTCTCATATTAACACTATTTTTTATGAATTATCAACAATAGTCCTTCAACCTAAACCCAGCTCTAGTCCTTCTACTTTAAATCCAATTGCAGATAATCTCATTCCTTCTCAGTTAGATCCACCACAATCTCATTCTTCTTCAGCTCCTTCTACACAAAACCAACAATGAGAAAATCAGGTATTTCAAAGAAAAAGGTTTTTTTGTCCTCAGTACAAATGACTTCTTCTGAACCTACCTCTTACACTGAATAAAGTAAATTCAATGAATGGAAACATGCTATGTCTGAAGAATTTACTGCATTACTCAATCAAAACACTTGGAACTTAGTCCCTCTACCTCCAAACAAAAATCTCATAGGTTGTAAGTGGGTGTATAAAGTAAAACTTCACCCCAATGAAAGTATAGCTTGTTATAAAGCAAGACTAGTTGCTAAGGGGTTTCATCAGGAAGAAGGGGTAGATTTATTTGAAACTTTCAGCCCTGTTATTAAGAAACCCACTATTAGAATCATTCTATCTCTTGCAGCTACCTTTAGGTGGAGTTTAAGGTAATTAGATATTAAAAATGTCTTTCTTCATGGTGAAATTCAAGAGGATGTGTATATGCAACAACCTCAAGGGTTTGTAGACAAACACAATCCTCATCTTGTGTGCAAATTAAATAAATCCCTTTATGGCTTGAAATAAGCTCCAAAGGCTTGGTTTGAATGTTTTACCTCACATATTTTAAACCATGGTTTTGTTGCTTGTCTCTCGAATCCATCTCTATTTGTTTGCAACTGTAAAGGTTCTATTACATATTTACTTTTCTATGTGGATGACATCATTCTCACAGGGAATGATGTCTCCTATACTAAAACACTTTGATTCAGAAATTGCAGGATACTTTTGAGATGACTGACCTTGGAGCTTTATCCTATTTTCTTGGTCTTGAAGTCTAAACACCAAACTAATGGAATATCTGTTAATCAACATAAATATGCAACTGACATTCTTAATAGGTTTGGAATGGCTACAGCTAATGGATGCACTACACCATGTTCAACATCAACATCCTCTTTTCTTACTTCTCTTGCCTGCTGTCCCAAAGATGCCAAAGCTTACAGGCAGATGGTTAGAGCTTTACACTATCTAACTTTTACAAGGCCGGATATTTCTTTCGCAGTCAGCAAAGTATCTCAGTTCTTACACTCCACAACAGTTAAGAATCTTGCTGATGTGAAACGAATATTTCGATACATCCAACTTACTATCAATCATGGTCTTTTCTTTACTCCAAGTACCTTACTTTTGCGTGCATATTCTAACTCGAACTGGGCGAGCAATGCTTTAGATAGACGATCCACAATAGGATATGTTATTTTTCTTGGCTCTAATCTTGTCTCCTAGATCTCAAAGAAACAAATGACAGCATCGAGAAGCTCAACAGAGGTTGAGTACCGCGCCATGGCTGCTACTACAGCTGAGTTATATTGGATTCGGCAACTACTAAAAGAACTTTCTGTTCCTCTTCATACTGCTCCTGAATTACATTGTGACAACAAGTTCTGCCATCCAGCTTGCTCAGAATCCTATTTTTCATGGGAGAATAAAACAGGTAGAAATCGATTTTCATTTCATTCGGGAGAAAGTTGCAACCAAAGATATCATTCTCCACTCGGTTCTTACATTACTCCAATCGGTAGACAGCTTCACCAAACCCTTACCAGCTCATGGCATACAATTCTTCTGTTCCAAACTCATGCCTAGTTGTTCTTGGGGCTAGGGGTGAACATGGTTGGGTTGGGTTGAGTTGGAGTGATTTTCAACCCAACCCAAAAATTCGAGTTGGTCAATTCTCTAACCCAACCCAATTAAAGACACAATCCAACCCAACCCAACCCTTTATTTTCGGGTTGGGTTGGGTTATCGGGTTCATAATTTTACAACTAACCTAAAATTAAGTAAACTCACCATGATAAGCAATGTACTCAATAAACAATCTCTAACACCCTTTTTTTATTCCTAGAAACTTAGGACGAACATTAGCATAAGTAGATTATTATTGTAAATGCGAAATTCAAGTTTACCTAACTTCAAAATCTCATCAATATGTTTAAAGTTTAAAAAATATTAAAAAATAAAAAGTTTAACAATAATAATTAAATAAAATAAATATACATATAATATAATATAAATAATTAAATAACATAATAATTATGCTATAGGTAAAAAAAACATATTTTTTAAGCTAAATAATAAATTCGAGTTGGTCGGGTTGGGTTGAGTTAATATTAGGTCAACCTTGACCCAACCCAACCCATGAAAATTTCATGATTTTGAACTCGATCCAACCCATTTATGTATTTAACCCAACCCAACCCGTCAAATTGGGTTGGGTTGGTTCGGGTTTTTTGGATTGTCGGGTTATTTGTGCACCCCTACTTGGGGCTGAGTTTGAAAGGGGGTAATAGGATACATTGTGCTTAGCTTGATTTATTTGTTATTTCCGTTATTCCCTTAGGCTCGTATAAATATAATACCCCTTCTCTCAATAATATTCAAGTGATAATTTTCTTACTCTCTGGAAATTATATTTAGTTTTTTGTTTTTTAAATTTAAGCTTACAACAACTACTTCACCATATGTTTTTTTTTATTTGGATATCTACATTTTACCTATGTTTTAAAAACCAAACCAAAATTTGGAAATTAAAAAAATGTAACTTCCAAAATCTTGTTTTTGTTTTGGAAATTTGGTTGGTATTCACATACTTTCTTAAGAAAAGATGAAATATATGACAGAAAATTTGAGTAAAAATAAACTTAAATTTAAAAAGGCAAAAACAAAAAGCACAATGATAAAACGGAGTCTAAATGTTTTCATCTATAATCTCAAAAATAGTAGATAAGTCAAAACTCTGGTACATCAACTCCGTGTTATGGAAGTGAGAGGACACAACCATTGAATTCCATTTGTCCCTTGTTAGTGTTTAGAGGCGTGATGCAATCTATCCTATATGTATGATTCAGGAGCACTGATAAAGATACTTGACACATTATTTAAGAAACTGCGGGATTTTAATAATAAATAAATCACAAAAGTGGAAATACATTTCAATCAAGAGAGATTATTATAACAAAAGTTAACTTCTATAACCAACATAAACGAACAAAAAAAAACATTGATGTATCCTATTCTAGACAAGCTCCATGTTGAAATTTAATTAGGATAAGATTATAACAATTAACTTAACAAAGACCAAAGATTACTCCATTCAAAAGGTGTAAAATGAAGATTAGTTTTATAGACTTCAAAAAATACAAAATATTTTCTTTGTAATAAAGAATAATAATAACCAATAGCAGGTATCTTGATTCAATATAATAATTTTTTGTATCATAGGAATTATAGAATAATTCTTCTTATGATTCTGATTCTTGTTGTTTTGATTTTTTGTTTGTTTATTTTTTAATTTTTAATTTTTTTTTTTAAATTTTCATCTTCTTCTTCAATTCTTGACAACGTCTGGTTCATCTGAGAATCTAGATGTCTTTTCAACATCTTTCGAGTATTGATGATCGGAACTCGAAACACGGTGCACGCATGAAAAGAAGACCTTCTTACGGTATGTTTACAATTTTGTTTAGTTTCAGGGTTTTTTTTTTTACATTAAAAGGACATACACATATGATTTCCTCTATGATGGAGGACATACGCTTACGGTACGAGTATATATTCGTTTTTTATTTCATTTTAATTTCGAATGTTGTTATTAATCATTAGTTCCGTTAGTTTTAGGGTTTACTAATTCGTTTTTCGAATTAAAGACAATGAGATCATTCAGTGCTTCAAGTTGGGAAGACGAACAATCACGGGACGTTGGGGGTCAAATCGTTATGCAGTCTGAAAACAATGCAGGAGAAATAGGACTAGGAGATTTTGTACTGTATGGAAATACCGTAGAAGTCGTGGTTGAGGCAAATACCGAATGAATGATGATAACACCATGTACAATCATGGTACGTATCAGGTATGATTTTAAGGTATGAAAATATGTGACATTAATATATGGGAATGAATATACTGTATTCACATGTGAGATGATTGAACTGTGGATAATTAGGTAATGATTTCGGTTAGTATGATGTATAATATATGTTTTTGTTGCTGCTATTGAAGAAAGAGGAAATGGAGAAATACATGCTGGGAATGAATAAGGCAAAGGCGCTGACCAACTCGGAACTGAGGTAATATTGTAATCTTTATACGGTACATTTATTCATATACTCATGTTGACTATTGGTTCGATGTTAGATTAAACCCGGGGATGTAGATGCAAGTTGCAATGTATTTAATTCACTATTGTATATTGATGCGGTATAATACAGTATTGTTTATACCGTGTATTAGTATATTATGAATTATATTTGTTGTAATATACTAATTTAATATGCGTTGTCTATGCAGTTGAAATGACATAGACTGTTTTTTCATACACAACCTGCAAAAATGACAGCTAGGAAGAAAAGACAATGAAAGATCATGCAGTCTCCTTTCACGTCTAAGTTAGGGTCGGCTGAAAAAAAAAGACGAAGAATGAAGAAGAGAAAGGAAATATGCAATTTCTTGATCCTCTAAATTTTCAATTGATGTCCTACTTCTAGAGTTAATATAGTTTGTTGTATGTTTGTTTTTTTATGTTTTTTTTGTGTCCGTATGAAAACTCATGAACTTTGGAATTTTGCAAGATGTTTAATTTTATATTTACTGTTTGATAATACACATCTTTATATTAAGCCTTTTACGAATTATGAGTATTGCATTCATAACCCGAACAATACTGTCCTGAAATTATTGTATAATAACAGTGCATTATGGAAATATTAGAACATTATACATTTAGAAAGTAATGAATATAATAGGAAGTAATGAATAAATAAGAGTTGGAAGATGGATTGGATATGAAAAGAATCGATGGTAAACCTTAAAGACACTATATAAAGTATACAGTATATATCATGTAATATGTGAATGTATATACAATATTACTAACATGTACAAATAATATTGTACTGATGTATATTTGGTACAATACACATGTGTAAACAATACGGTATTACATATTTAAAAATTAAGGAATACAATATGAGTTGGAAAATGGATTGGATAAGAATATAACCGTAGGTAAACATTAAAGGTGCTATATAAATTATACAATATATATCATGTAATATGTGAGTGATTATAGTATTGTGTATATTATACAGCATTATAACTGTTTGTAACCAAAACAGTATAGCATTACATGGCTGATTACAGTGTTAACGGTATTATGGAAACTGTGGCCGTAAACATTACTGTATAAAGTATGAGTATGGAAGATGAATTTGATATGAATAGAATGCACATTAATGGTATTAGGTTTTGAGTATTGAAAATATGAAAGAGAATAAAGACAAACCATACGGTACCATCTAAGACATATCAGATCAGGATGACGAGAAAATGCACACTAAAAGCTTATGGAAAGTTTGACTATAACATTAATAATATAATGCACATTAATGGTATTAGGTTTTATGGTATAAATTTCATAATTATAGAAAGTTTGACTATAACATTAATAATTTAAAATGAATGCAATAAATACATATGAGGAATAAAGATGTGAGATAAATGCCAAAAAGAATTAAAATCTCGTAACATTAAAAGTTTTGACATTCAAATATAGTATGTATTAAAAAAAAGAAAAGTATACAAAATGGAATTTGACTTCGAAAATGAAACATTAAATACGTAGAAGGGCAAAATGGTATTAAAGAAAAAGATTGAATTTCAATTCGAAAGTAGTCTATTTATTACCATTTTCCTAAAAAAATAGTCTTTTCTTTTTTTTTTATTGTTAACGAATTAAATATTTAAAATTTTTTTTTTTTGAAAAGAAATATTTGGAATTTAGTTATTAACCAGATGAAATAATTGTAAGTTAAGTGACTTATTTAACTGAAAAAAAATCACGAATAAAGAGTGAACTTCCACTAAATAATTCACGAATAATTATAAATGAAAAGAAATATATTATAAGTTTTATAAAATACGACTAAATTCGAATTTTTAAAACTATATAAAATAAGTTTTTTTTTTTTTTTTTTTTTTTTCAGGATTACATTTTGGTTTTTGAAATGATAGAGTGCAACTTTCTTAAAAAAAATATGACCAAATTTAAAATTTAACTTAAACATTAATCATATTGGCACGTGGTGTAATGGTAGTGTGACATGTGTTAAGGAAACTAAACTAAAGAAGAATTATAATTTATAATTTAACCTAAACAAAAATTATATTGCCACGCCCTAAGTTTATCTTCGTCGTGTTATTCTCTGCGAGTAAAAACTGAGGTGATTATCATCAGACCTATCCATTAAAGTTCATCAATGGCGGAACCTAATATTCTCGAAGAGCATTTCGACATCCTCACCAAAATTGGAGAGAAGACTGGCGTTTCCAAACCCAGGCATGAATTTCTTTAGTTTCCTTATTCTTCTCTCATATTTGTTCCATTGGTTTACCGGAAATTTTAGACCCAATAATTAGATTATACGATTAGCAGTAACAATTGCTGTATTCAATTGCTGATTGATGAATGAATTGTTTTTTGTTTGATGCGAGTTCCTCGTTTTATAACTTGTCATTCAATCCACCAAGACGTGGGCAGTGATAATTACACTTTTCTTGTTCTTCTTTTAGTGTTTTAATGTCTTTTGGTTGAATTATTGGATGGATTTTGCGACTGTCCATGAAAATGATAGTTCTCGAGCTTCTGGCTTAGAATTTTTTTATATGAAAAAGTCAATTTGTGTTCCTATTCTGCTTTTAATGTAATCCGTAAACAGCTGAATCCTCACACCAAGCAGGTGGTGCCTCCAAAATTCTCAATGCAAAAGCAACCTCCGCCAACTCCACAACATGAGTTTGGTAATTTTCTGTCTTCAGCTGACGTCAAGCGTACACCACCACCTTACCATGTTGCATCAAAACATAACCCAAACTAACTTGGAAACATATCTGTACACTGCACAACCACTCGTTTCCTCCGGAACTGCCGAACTGGCTTACTTCAGACGTGCTGCAACGCAGCAAGACCCTTAGCCCCAAGGACTTCCTCCTTTTAAAGCTTAACTTACCACGAGCATTGAGATTGCTCAAGAGAAGATCTTGATTCTTACATTACTTGGAAGCATTTTACTGCATTTTATTATTCTATCAGTACAATTTCTATCATAATCTAGTTTGCCAAATTATATGGCTGGTTTACGGAAAAAGAGTACCTAAGGCTCCGTTTGATAACTATTTCATTTTTGGTTTTTTGTTTTTGTTTTTACTTTTTTGAAAACAAGTTTGTTTGATAACCAATTTTGGTTTTTGTTTTTAAAAATTTTAAAACGTTTTTAAAATATTAAAGAAATTCTAAAAACTAAAAAAGGTAGCTTTTAAAAACAGATTTTTGTTTTTGTTTTTAAAAAAGTATGAAAAAATCAAGAATAAATAATATAAAACTAAAAAAATCAAAACAAAATGTGATGCTTGAAAACAAAAAACAGTTATCAAACATGTTGTTTGGTTTTTAGTTTTTAAAAACAGGGTAAAATACCATTTTGGTCCCTAAACTATTATGTAAATTCCATTTTGGTCCTTAAACTTTCAAAAGTCCAATTTTAGTCCCTAAACTATCATTTTTGTTCCGTTTTGGTCCCTCAACTTTCAAAAGTCCAAATTTTGTCCTTGAACTTTCTAAAAAGTTTAAAAGTAATCATTGGGTTAGAAAAAAAACTTAACCACAGTTAAAAATTGATGAGGTGGCAAAATAATAATAATAAAATCAATTTATCATCATCTTCTTCACCCTTCTCCCACCACAGGCTCTTTTTTCCTTTACCCTAAAACTCAAAACATACCATTTTCCATGGAAAAAGGTTAGAGAAAAAATGTTAGTTTAATTGGAGGAGAAAATTATAGTTTTCTAATGTTATTTTATTTTTTATTTATTTTTTTATTTTTTGAACAAATAGTTTTCTAATGTTATAATATCAAATGTGGGTAAGATTGACCTGCATAACTTTCCTTCCAAAATTAATCAATTACATTTTCATCCACTTTCCTTTTCTTCTCTCTTTTCAATTTTTCATTTGTTGAATTGTGTAGCTTGAATGGCAGAAAACCCCTCTTCCTCTCAAGGATACCCGAACAAGATTGTTTCACTTAGCACTTTGTCAAATGTGATGAAAATTCTCACTGCCTCATTTCCCCTAAATCCGACTGTAGAGTTTGCGACCTCCCATTTCTCAATCTCTCGCCCTTTATGCACCCAAATCTTATGCGTCTCATCCAACCCACCATTTTCAAATTTCACAACTTCAAATACCTTGACCTCTTTAATAATAATCTCTCCGGCACCATCCCATGATACTTCAGCCCCTAATCCGCCACCGGAACCACCTCCGATACTTGCAAGAGCACTAGTTTATGCTCTGTTTTTTTTTTAAATATTAAAATTCATAGGTCTCAAGAGAGACGTAAAGAAGATGATATTAAATTAATTTTATTATTATTATTTTTCCACCTCATCAATTTTTAACTGTGGTTAAGTTTTTTTTTCTAACTCAAGGACTGCTTTTAAACTTTTTAGAAAGTTCAAGGATCAAAATTGAACTTTTGAAAGTTAAGGGACCAAAACGGAACAAAAATAATAGTTTAGGGACTAAAATTGGACTTTTGAAAGTTTAGGACCAAAATAGAATTTACATGATAGTTCAGGGACCAAAATGACATTTTACCCTTAAAAACATAAAACTAAAACTAGTTATCAAACCCATACGGTTTTTAGTTTTATTTTTTTAAAAACCAAAAACTAAAAATGAAAAACTAGAAACAAAAAACAAAAAACGAAATGATTATCAAGAGGGACCTAAATGTTCTCATCTATTATCTCAAAAGTAGTAGATAAGTCAAAGCTCTGGTACATCAACTCCGAGTTATGGAAGTGAAAGGGCACAACCATCGAATTCGATTTGTTTCTTGTTAGAGTGTTTAGAGATGTGATGCGGTATAGGGAGGAAGTTTGGTCCTTGTTAGTTTATATACCTCTGTTTAGATGCCGGTTTTAACAAATTTTGTAATTACCTATTGAGACTCATCTTACTTGAATGAAATAAACAGTTGCTAACAAGAGCCTTGCTCAACTAGGATGATGTATAATTTATGACTAAGAGATCATGAGTTTGAATTCTCACTCCTAAATGTTGTTGAATTAAAAAATATAAGAGGTTATGCGTTCAATTTATAGTAGCCACCTACCTAAAAATTAATTTCTGATAAGTTTCTTTTACAACCAAATATTGTAAGGTCACGCGTTTTATCCCATGTGAATATATGAGTTGTGCATAAGATATCCCAAATATTTATAGATATCAAAAAGAAAATTAAACAAAAACTTGAATGGAAACATTCTATAGTTTGGCTCCTTTTGAGAGTTAGTTTTTTTGTGTGGCACTTGTATGATTTATTTTTCTTAAAGAAAGTCTGGTTTTGTAAAAGAAAAAAACAATAAAATTCTATTGTTTTTGTTTGTCTTGATTGCTAACCATCATAGTGGCTTTTTGTAAGATCCTTTGGTTTTTGTCTGTCTTGTACTTTAAACATATAAATTGGAAAAAAAAAAAAATAGTCACAAAAAAATGTAAAGAGAGAAATTCACCATATGATTATTTTTACTATAGACAAGCTAAATATTTGTTGATAACATTCATAAATATTTTATTTGGGAATGCAGGGGAGATGTTCATAGAGATGGAGACTACCATCGGGCTGTTCATGTGTGGATTTTTTCTGAGAGTACACAAGAATTACTTCTCCAATTACGTTCTGACGACAAGGATTCATGGCCTGGGTTGTGGGATATATCCAGTGCCGGCCACATATCTGCGGGGGATTCGTCACTTGTGACAGCTAGGTAATGTTATTGACGATTGATTGTCCTCATTTTTCACCTCACTTTAAGTTAGTTCTTCTGTTTTAGGCTGTATGACTACAGAAAGTTCTATAAAAGATATAAGCATGTTTACTGAATGGAAAGATAATTTTTCATTTATCATATTTGATTTTAAATTCATGTTTTAACTTTGTCAACCGAAAAATATAACTGGAAAACCCCTTGTGAATCAAGGAGTTGATTGAATCCTTCAATGGTTAATAGATGTTTTGTGCATGATAATTGTTTATGTTGATAATATTTTTGCACACCCCTTAGTTCCCATAAATCCTTGGCGTACAAGGTAGCAAACTAGATTGCTGGATTCCAATTTTGCGTATAGTTTTGATTGAATGTTTGGATTCATCTAGACTCAAGGCTTTTCAATTGTGCTCACTCTCCTGCAAATTTGTACATTATTCTTCAAGTGCTATTTTCACAAATAGGGATGCTTTTTTCATTCTTCCTAATTTATTTTGTGATGTTTTTTTTTTTTCATTTCCATTTCCTCTTTTTTGCTCTTTTCACCCTTTTGAGAGTTTGTGTTCAGAGAGCAATTTTGCTTCGTGTTTAATTAATCAATAGAAGTTAGTATCTTGTTAAAAAAAATGAAAATCTGCCAGCTATTTCTTCTCTGATTAGGCTATTAAATAAATACCGCAGAACTCTATAAACAAACTGGAAAGCCTTCATAGTTTTTGTCTTGAAATTACCTGATTAGTCTTGGTTACCTGTTCTAGGCCTCAATTTTTTAGTTTCCGAGTGTATGTTGGCTTGATTTTCTGCTTATCTTTTTTCAACTTTTATTTTTGAATATTTTTCCTTGCTTGGACACTATGGCACCATTTGTTGGCTCTCAATTGTGATTTCCTGGCATTTCAGTCTACTGTTTTATGAACCATTTGTTATTGAAGGAATTAAAAGGAATCTACATGCATTCTTTCAGGAGGGAGCTTCAAGAAGAGCTTGGTGTTATTCTTCCAAAGGATGCATTTGAAATGATATTCGTATTTCTCCATGAGACGTTAGTTGATCAATTCAAGTAACCCTGATAAAATTACTCATAACAATTTCAAGTAACCCTGATAAAATTACTCATTGCATATGACGAGGTTTTATATCCTTTTATATTTTCTTAGAAAAGAATAACCATCATGGAGTGGCGTAGTGGTCAAGAGGTTCCTTTGAGAGCTAAGAGGTGATGGGTTTAATTTATGATGACCACCTACCTAGGAATTAATTTTTTATGGGTTTTCTTGACATCCAAAGATTGTTGGGTCACTATTTTCCATGACATCCAATTGTAGCTAATTTTCCCTCTGTGATTGGTTCAATGCCTGAATGTTATTTTTTTTGTTAAGAAAATTTTGATGCATTTGAAGCAGGCTTTTCCAACTCTTACTTGACTTTGACTTTTTACTTTTATCCCGTTTCTATAATCAATGTCTTGAGTTCCTTGTGTTTCTTTTCAGGAGAAATTTAAGATTTTCTTTAGAACTATAGGGGTTTTTTTCCATATAATTTTTGTTTTCTATATATAAAAAAGTTACAGGGTTTTCATCCTCTTGATTTTTGCCCTAATCTTCTAGAAATCATTGATATCAATATATATGCATATTCATCTACAATTTGCATTATTATTTGGTCTAAGCATCTTTTTTGGCCATATAAATGATAATACCGATCAGTGCTATCCAACATTATCGAAAGGTCTTGTCAGCATTTATGTAGTAACATTTAATGTGGCATCGTGTAAAACATCATTATTCTTGGTATACATTGTTTTATGTAGTTCAATTCAATTCTAATTAGGGTTTTCTAACATAGAGTCGGTACCTATATTGCCTGTTGTTTCTTTTAATTTAGCCTTGTTTATATACAGCATCACAAATGGGGGAAAATTTATCAATAATGAATTTGAGGATGTGTATTTGGTTACAACATTGGATCCAATCCCTTTGGAGGCTTTTACTCTTCAGGTTGGTGGTTAATCATTTATTTCTCTCTTATTTTTTTTTATATCCGTGAATGACTAAGCTAACTTATGTACACCTTGATTAATCTCCTGACCCTAATGTATTTGGTTGTCAAGAAAACTCGTAAGAAATTAATTATTAGGTAGGTGACCCGAACACATCCGCTCTTAGTTCCCTAAGGTCATTTTGACCACTAGACTAACCCCTGATGGTTACTTGTCTCTCATTTAATCTTAACTAGTTATAAATTTTACAGCTTTCCCCTCTTCTTTTTCAACGTGTTAAATTTTTCCTGTGAATTGTGTTTGCATTGCCAACGAAGCATTCTTGAAAAAGTTTTTGCTTGAAAGACGTAAGATAAACTTATGATATGAACAACATTGGCAACCAAAAGGAGTATGGTCTAACAGTTGTCAGGAAAAAACGAAAATGTAAAAAATATGTGTTTACAAGTCCTTGCTTGGGCCTCACAGAAGCTATTGCAATTCCATGAATTTTGTGGTTGATAAATAATCGCCATAATGCATTAGAAACTGAACTTTATGAGACGCAACGTATAGTTTGCTTTTAATTTGATGTAGGAATCAGAAGTTTCTGCTGTTAAATATATACACTATCTGGAGTACAAAAGCTTACTTACAAAAGTAGATCCTGGATATGTCCCATATGATGTAAATGGGGAATATGGTCAACTTTTTGACATAATTACACAAAGGTACGTTATAGAAATATATGTTAGCATAATCTTTGACGAGTTTAGCATTCTTGAGGAGAAGATATTACATTCTATATGATGAACTTTGTGTAATTCAAATTTCAAATAGAAATAGGGTGAGATTGATCTTTTCTTGGATAAAATATAACATTATTGTTAAGCCACCAGTCTTTCATTTCTACTGTCTTCTAGAAGTTATATGAGATGAAACATTTTTGTTCATATTCCTTGCCTGAAATATCCAGTATCCACATATTTTATTTTGGGTCTTCCATAACATAAAATATAATATATATTCTTTTTCCTTCTCACAAAATTTAAAAAATAGAAAAAAAGAAGAACAAAAAAAAAGAAAGCAAAAGAAGTATTGAAGTTAAGAGGGAGAGCGAGAGTGAGAGTGAGAGAACAAGTATCATTAAACAAGAGTAAGCTGTAACCTATTAATGTTTTGGTCAGTAGTAAGTTGTAATGCCACTAAGCTTCAATTTTATACGTGCAATAACAATATATTCTACACAGCATGATATATAAATTTTACATTTAACGATGTTTTTAGTCAATTAACTGTAATTTCACTCTCCCTCTCTCATATGTACACAAGCCTGAAACTACTAGGTTTTGAAGAATCTCCTTTCTTGATTTTGGACTGGCAAAGTTATCTTTACACTTAACCCGATTTTTTGTGTGTGATTTACTTAGGTACAAAGTGGACAATGTTGCACGTAGTTTGACTTTACAAAATCAACTACAGTGTTATGCTCCTGTTTCACTCAATGCTGAGGTAGAACCTTTTTTTTTTTTGTCAGTCCTTTTTGACTCGTGTCCAAAGATGTCTGTGTTCTATCATATTTAATTTGATGATATCTCATATCTGAACTTTACATAACCACAAAAGCCAATTGGTTATCTGCAATAGTAGCTGGCAATACTTGTTTAAGTCTATTTGAGAGAACTCAGACAAGTAGCTTATAGGCACATGGATTCAAAGTGATTGGTCGGTAGTCGTTAACTTAACTATTCTATCATCTGTCTTGTTCGAAATGAAACAAATGTAAGCTCCCTGTATTACTATTAGAGTACACTGGTCAACAAAAGAAACCCACAAATTGAAAGCGGAATTGGTAGAGCTTGCAGAAAGTAGAGGTATTTATCAATGTAAACAAATTAGGGGACCAGGAGTTGTTAGTAAATGGACGAAAAGATGGTTTTGTGTTTCTGCCCCCTTCATTCATAAAATACCCCGATTTGGAGGTAGTGCTTGCGTAGGGCATCTTTTTTTTCTTTTTTTTTTTTTAATCTTGTCCTGTGTATTGATACTCTCTTGATTAATTTCCAAGAATATCTTCTAAGAATATATTTTTACGTTTTCTCTTTTATTTTCTTTATCATAGTTTGCATTTTAAAGGATGGACAGTGCTAAGCCCATAACTCTGTATAATAATGTAGATTCAAAATCAATTAAAATGCAAGCCAACAAGAATATCTCTATTAGTTTTCCATGACCTCTTAGTCATGTCAGTTGAGCTATTGCTCTTATTCACATTTCTATCAGAATTTGCATTCCGTATTTTAGAAAAATAGTTAAGTTTTCAAGGGCACTTGGTCGTTTGTTTATTTAATGTTTCCAAACAACTTGGACATGGAAATATTGGTATTGAAACAGCATTTTCTTAATTCTTAATACAAAGAAAAAGAAAGTGCAGCAATTCATTTTTGGGTGGGTCTCTAAAGAAACTTATCCATTGTGTTGACAGTGTCTTAAATTTGCAGATAAATAATGAGAGTGTTTTCTTCTCTGTAGTTGGCGGGGCTTACAGGTGCGGATAAAGAGGCTCTGGCTTTACTTATCAAAGCTGCAGCAATAATGGATGAAATATTCTACCTGCAGGTTTAAAATACATTTTATGAAATTATCTTGTAGGGGAAACATACAGTTTGCTTGCTTTAATCTTGTGGCTTAGGAAAGATATAATATGTGGTTAAGAGCTTTGTTGAAAAGTTTTATGTTGTTGTTTGATTAAAAGAATGATGCACATCTCACGGTGAGAATTCCTTCCCATCTCTGAATCCAATCAATTAATTAGTTCTATGATTGGATGTCTCTCAAGAGCACTGAGTTTGTTCTATAATGAGGAGAAAATGTGTTGTGACAGTTTAATCTAGTCAGTTTTGTGATTGCAATGAAACCAAAAGATGGATTGAGGTAATTTAAGCAGGATGGTATCTGCTTCAAGGCTGTTGCATTATGTTTTAGCATATTAAACCACTACCAAGACAAGGATGATATTTTAATTTTTAAAGTTCATGGCTATCAGGCTATGCATGAATCATTTGAGCAATTTTTTGATGATTGGAAATTGGAGAGTAGAGTCCCGGGGGAAGGGTCCCTAATTTCTCCTTCAGTTTGATTTCTATCAGATTATATTTTTTCATAGATGTGCCCCTATGCTTCCCATCTCTGTTTCCTATAAAAAAAAAAGCATTATCATATTGTGTACTAACGCTGATTGGAAATGGAACCACACTTAAATTGGTAAGAGATCCACAAAAGAGTAGAGAAAAGCAAACTGTAAATGAAAACGTGGTAGCATCCACCAAAATGATTGGATGATGGACATAACATTTCCTGCCTAGGGTCCCTAAATAGTCCTATCGTATTTATAACTGTCCCCAAGGGGTGGCAGTGGTCGAAACCTTGGGCTTTGAAGGTGTGCTCCCTCAAAGTCTCACGTTCAAGACTCATCTGTGACATTAATTTGTAGACAGCTCCTGTGTCTCCATTTCTTCGATGTCTCCTCGTACCTGGCCTAGGAACGGGCGTGGTTACCCCGGGTCATAATGGAGCGAATCTTCGATTTTCTGGTTTTCAAAAAAAAAAAATTAACGAAAATGTTTCTCAATTTTAATGCGGAGCTCACAAATTGAAAACCATTTGTTATTATTTCATATATTTAGTTAACTATAGGAATAAGAATGAGAGATGATCCATTCTGTCATCCTCTTTTCACTTTAAAGAAAAGATTGACTTTATACTTTCTTTGTTTCTATTTTTCCATTCGACCCTCCCAAATCAGCTGTTATTGAAACTTGTATGGTTTTAAATCGTTGATTGATGGCAATTAGCTCTTCTAGAATTTATGGTTTTATATTATTTTGTCCAGGCTTGGTACAGTAATCCATGTTTAAGAGATTGGTTGGAGAAGCATGCTGCTACATCGCAGTTAGACAAATTGAAGTGGGCCTATTATCTGATAAATAAGACTCCATGGTATGCCTTCTTTAGAATTAGGACTTTTCAACTTTACTAAATATCCAGGCCTCATTTGATAGCCATTTTGATTTTAGTTTTTGGTTTTTGGATTCTAAGCCTACAACAACTATTCCACCATATGTTATTTCACCATATGTTTTTTGTTACTTGGATATCTACATCTTACCTATGTTTTAAAAACCAAACCAAAATTTGGAAACAAACAAGTAGCATCCAAAAGCTTGTTTTGGTTTTTAAAAATTTGGTTAGTATTCACATACTTTCTTAAGAAAAGATGGAACACATCGTAGGAAATTTGAGTAACAATAAGCTTAAATTTCAAGAACCAAAATCAGAAAACCAAATGGTTATCAAAGAGGGTCTGAGTTCTTTTATTTTATTGAAGTACTAAATGTCTTAGTTCTTGAATGTTCGTGCACATCTGCTTATGCATGTTAGCATGTATTACATATTAATGGGCGAGATTTCTGAAAATTGCGGCTTTGTCTGCTAATCTTAATTTGTCTAGATTTGTTTCATGTTAAAGTCTTGTTAGCTATTATGCTTTCTTAAATACTGTATAAAGATTAATTTTTCCCCAATCGATAACGTTTCATGTTCAACAGGTCTTCCCTTGATGAAAATGAGGCATATTTAACTACTGCAGATTCAGCAATAAAGTTGCTTCCGGAAGCCACTAGACCAGTTAGTGGGTGGAAGGGTCTTGAATATAAAGCTGCGTTTCCATTGCAGAAACCTCCTGGCGCAAACTTCTATCCTCCTGACATGGACAAGATGGTATGCAATGAGTATAATTAGCTTGACAATGAAAAAAATGATATGCGTTCATATAATAGAAGAAAGATTTAGGGGATGTTTGGATGCGTAGTTGTATTAGGAGTTATTTTGAGTGATTAGAATGCGAGAGAGAATAGAAATTGAGGTTATAGTAATAGCTCGTTTGAATATGAATTTTTGTAGAGGAGTTGCAGGTAATAGCTCGTTTGGACGTAGATTTTGTAGAGGGTTTGCAAAAATAACGGGTTAGAAAAAATGAATTATTTTGAGTGATTAGAAATAAGTAATTATTTTGAGTAGTTGCAATAACTCGTTTGGATGTGGTTTTTAGAGGAGTTGTAAATACTCATTTGTAACCCCCCACAAAACCCAAAATAAAACACATTCCTAAGGCCCCGTTTGATAACCATTTTGTTTTTTGTTTTTGGTTTTTGAAATTTAAGCCCACAACAACTACTTTACCATAGGTTTTTTCTTACTTGTATATCTATATCTTACCTATATTTTACAAAACCAAACCAATATTTGGGAACAAAAAAAAGTAGCTTCCAAAAACTTGTTTTTGTTTTTGAAATTTGGTAAGCATTCACCTATTGTAGGAAAGATGGAGGACATTGTAGCAAACTTGAGTAAAAATAAGCTTAAATTTCAAAAACAAAAAACAAAAAACCAAATAGTTATCAAACGGGGCTTAAGACTAAAAATAAGCTTAAATTTCAAAAACAAAAAACAAAAAACTAAATAGTTATCAAACGGGGCCTAAGAAGCAAAAGCCCAACATGTTGTTTTTGTTACAATCTTGTAGGAATTCAAACAATGGAAGGACAGTCTAACGGAGGATCAGCAAAACGTTGTTACAGGATTCTTCAGCGTCATCAAAAGACATAGTGATTCTAATTTAGATTCGTCTGTTTCCAAAAGTGGTCTTAATAGCACAAATCATTTGGAGAGTTCTACTTATGATTTGTATAATGTACCTTTTTCCCAAGAATATAGTTCTTTCCTATTAAAAGCTGCCGAGTTATTGCAGAAAGCAGGGGATATAACTAGCTCTCCCAGGTAAGAATTTTCACAAGTTTACACTCTACTTTTAGTTTCTTGATATCTGAATCTCTGAAATCATTTTACTCTCTATAGTTTGAAGAGGTTACTACATAGCAAAGCCAATGCGTTCCTCTCAAATGATTACTATGAATCAGATATAGCATGGATGGAATTGGTTAGTATAGCAAGTTCGTTGCATTTGCAAAGTCTTGTAGTGACTATATTATATGCCTAGTTAATTTGTTCGACATAAATGCTTGCAATGGGGATCATGAACAGGGAGATATAGGAATTTCTTAGGTACAATTCTCATCTGCAACCTATCGGTTGAACTTTTTTTGTTTTTTGTTTTTTTTTTTCTTCTTCTTAATTTTATCTTCCATAAGAAGCAAGGGGCTGCCCACCCAAACGCTTCAAAAGTGAAGTAAACTTACAGAAGTAAAGCCTTCCAATCTGAACAATCATTGAAAGACTATAAATATCAAGAAAACTCCTATGATTACCATAAAAAAGAAGTATATTGTACACTATTACTAAAGAATTTTAATGTTTCAACTTATCCTCAAATATTCCTTTGACTTTGAGAACTATGTTTTGTTTTATTTTGTTTCTTTTTTTTTTAGTTGAACACTTTGAATCATCGAGATAGCATGGATTTGATTGTTTTTTCAATTTGCATAAGATAATAAATATCTCATAACAAACCATCATGGATTGGCCTGATGGTCAAAAGAGCCTTAGGGACTAAGAGGTTATAGATTCAATTCATGATGATCACCTACCTAAGAATTAATTCTTACGGTTTTCTTGATATCTAAATGTTGTAAAGTCAGGCGATTATCTCTTGAGAATAGTCGAGGAGTGGTAAGCTAGCCCGGACACTCATAGACATCTAAAAAAATCTCAAAACATGAGAGTGTACATTGCAGACTGTAGTTTAAATCGTTAGTGTTCTCTTCCTTTCTTGGTAGGTTTTTTTCCCTATTTTCTCCTCTTTTCCTTTTTGGGAAAGAAGGCAGTTTATAGAATTGAAAACATGTTACTCTTTCCCTATTTAAAATTGAATGTTTATACCAAAGCGTATTTCTTATATAGTTTTTGTGTGCTTTCTTTTTTGTATTGATGATTTATTTTGCTAAAAAATAAGACAAATTATATTAATTGACCGAATATTACCATCTCCTAGATTTAGATTCCACAGGGAAGAAAATAAGAGAAGAAATTATACTTGATAACTTATTTTAGTATAATTTTTATCAAACTGCTAATTGATACTTCTTTCCAAATTTTTGTGTCTTTGATTATAGGACTCTAACTTGGATGTTACAATTGGTCCATATGAGACCTATGAAGATACACTTTTTGGCTATAAGGTACACCTATTAGCTCAGCTATTTATTTTCTTGGACATTGGTTATTTTGGCCTCCAAGAAATAAGCATGATTTGCGCCAGCCATATGTTTGTTTGGTGGCTTGAAATTCTTTTAAGAACTTTATGTTCCTAAAGCAAACTCTTTTTTCCTTTAAAATGAGAACAAGTAAGGTGTTATTTATGATGCCACCCATAGTGTGCTTCCTATTTGGTATTCTATTTAGTACTGATTTTATATCAAACTTGAATTTACTGATTGGTACATTACCTTCTATTAGCTGGGGGCTAAGTACTAATTATGTATATCAAACTTAATTTACTAGTTTTCTGAAACTACCATTTCTTGTCAATATCCAACCTGCATATGTTAACGATGCTCAATTTCTGGATTGCATTAGGCTACATTTGAAGCTTACATCGGAATTCGGGATGATGAAGGAACTGCTCAAGTAAAACTTTTTGGTGATAGCTTGCAGGTTTGTTTTTTTTAATCGTCAAGTCATGGTAATTTTTCTGATTTTTTCTTAAGAAAGAGCAAACTTTTCCCCGTTTTGAAATAGTTCTAAAAAATTCTTATTATAGGTTTTGGAACAAAATCTCCCTATGGACGATGCATACAAATCAACTGATGTTAGTGCTGCTCCCATCCGTGTTGTTCAGCTCATCTACAATTCTGGGGTGAGTTCATTTTTCACGATTTTCACAGGTTCACATAAAATTTACATTCATTTATATTTTATTTTATAAGATATGTTTTCCCCTAGTTTATGTACATCAATTTTTCCTTTTTTTCATGATCGGAGCAACGAAGGGCTGAATTTCAGTGGATTGTGGCAGCAAGGCCACTCTGAGTTTTATGTACATCAATTTTATACTAAAGAAATTGTGGATAAATATGTATATCTTGTGTGTTTTACTGCTCTCAAATCTTAAGGAAAGAGAAGTAGCAGTCCAATTCCAACATCAGTAGAAATATATGCATTACTGAAATAGGTATTTATACAGAGTAGATGTGACTGTAGTTTAAACTCAAGTTCAAGACATTTTGGTGGTTCTAAAGGGTATTTAAAGGAGGTTTCAGAACATGTGCTTTTGAATGCTTCTCCATGGGTATTTTTAAGAGTTGCAGGATCTTTCTCCAATTAAGTGATTCTAACTGCTGAGAGAATAATTACAACTGAATCGAATATCAAAAGGCCCTAGCTTCTGTTCCCAAGGGCGACCTCGTTTGTAGAGGCTTGAGGTCTTCAAGGTATGCTCTGTTGGAGGTCCTAGGTTTGATACTTACAAGTGAACTTAATTGTAAAATCTCTTGATATCTCTCGACCAGGCCTTGGGACGGGCACAGGTGTCTCCCAGTTATAAAAAAAAATAATAATAATTAGGGCCCTTGCTTCTCCTAGCTGAGCAAATTTTTTTTATAGTCATTGTAGGCTCTCCTATTACTTTCCATCGAGAACTACGACATAACACAAAAGCTACCTTTCTCAGAAAGAGAGTCGGGCAGGACTTAACCGGAAGCAACTCATATTTATGAATTACCGACATTCTGATATAACTACCATGGGAAGTGTGAGGCACCTTAACATAGGCATACGAGAATTTTAATCCAAGGGCATTGAGACCCCTCCCAAAAATTTCCTTAACATATTCATTATTAATGTAATACTTTCATATCAGTTTTACAGTTGTTTGTTTTCAACTCCATTTAGTTATGATTGTTAGAGAGGGAGGTTTATTATTGTTATGTCAGTTTACCCAATTCTCTTTATATATGACGTTGAGGGATCCTCGATGGGTAGGGCAGTTGGTCGAATGGGCTTCGAGTGTACGCTCCCCTTAAAGTTCTGAGTTCGAACTCCCTTGTGGCATTAATTTTTGTCATCCTCCAACCATGTCTCCGTTCCTTCGATGTATGTGGGTGCCAAGTCAGGGACGGGCCAATGGTGACCGGTTAGAGTAGCGAAGCTCCAAGTTCGTGGGTTATCAAAATAATAATGATATTAATGAGGTTGAGACTGCTCTGTGCTTTACACTTGAATCAAGAATCAATACAGTTCATTTAGAGCATTGTTATATGCATAAGAGAATTTTTTCGATTCGTCACTTATGTTTTAATAGACTAAAACCCACCAGTTGAGATATGCTTTTGTAGCAGTATCTTCGATGACATAATACTATGGTAATCATCCTTTCATGAGGCAAACCGTGCTAATCTATAAATGATGTATATAAGAAATTGAGGTTAATTTTTTTGGCATTTTATCAGGATGTAAAGGGTCCTCAGACTGTTGCTTTCAATTTGCCGAATGACGAGCGAATCGTGAAAGACCGAGGAACATCAATGGTTATGCTTAAGAATGTTTCAGAGGCCAAGTACTGTATATTTCTTTGTCATGGATTAATTTCTATCACTTTATCTGAACTTCGGTTGATTCTAATAAGAAATTATTTGACATAATAACATGCTTGTCTTGACATTAATCTAGGTTCAAGCACATTCTTCAACCTATTGCTGAAGTTTGTATTACAAATGAGCAACGTGAATTTGTGGATTTCGATTCTTTCTTTACTCATACAATCTGCCATGAGTGTTGCCATGGCATTGGACCTCATTCTATAACACTTCCGAATGGCAAAAAATCTACCGTGAGATTGGTTAGTACCATAAATATTTTCGTTTTGATATATACTCCAACCCACCAGTTTAAGCTTTTGGGTTGATGGATGGTTTAACATAATTCAACATATACATTTATTATTGTTCGTTTTCTTTTTCTGGATATGGATATTACTTTATGCTGAGATAAAATTCTTTGGCAGTTCGGTAAGTTGAGTACTACTGATAAATGGGTCATTCTTATTCTCGAAGTTATATTAGATATGCTGTCTAGATTACATATCTAATTCTTAATAAGAATATGTTAAGGATGAGTGTCAAAAAATCTGTTGTAGGATTTAAATTTTTGACTTGGTAAAGAGCGAATAAGGTATTATCAAAGAAGAAAGAAAGTTTTATGGGAGACTTTCATTAAAGTATTCTGTTGGAGTTTGTGGCTGGAAAGGAATCATAGGATCTTCAAGACAGACCACACAATCGTTTCATCGACAATTTTACTTATATTTGGTGGTGTCATGGTGTAAAATTTCTTTGCTACTTTATGTTTGTAGTTTTGATCCTCTACTTAATTTAGAGATCTCTTTAGTAACTGGTTTTTTATCGAGCAAATTTTGTAATTTCATATCATTAATGAAATTGTTTCTGATCCAAAAATTAGATCGAATGAGGTAATTAGGTGCAAAATTTTGTCAGTTGTGTAAAGGAAGAGGGGTTGGACGTGTTTGAGATTCGGATATCTATTTTCTTTTCCAGGTTTTATGGAAGACCTTTCTAGTTGTAATATCTTTTCTTTATATTTTCTTACAGGAACTGCAAGAACTTCACTCAGCTTTGGAGGAAGCAAAAGCTGACATTGTAGGCCTTTGGGCACTGAAGTTCCTTGCCCTCCAGGTTGGCTGATATTTGGATCAATCGACCTTCTTTCCTACATATTTCACAAAAAAAAAAAAAAAAAAAAAAAAAAAGTCTAAGATTCTCTGATCATCTATTTACTTATTTTACATGCTGGAATCTTAACCAGGGCCTGCTACCAGGAGCTTCATTGGAATCTGTGTATGCGACTTTCCTTGCTGGATGTTTCCGGTCAGTTCGATTTGGCTTATCGGAGGCTCATGGGTAAGCTAACAATGTCACATTGCTTCTTAATCTTGGCTAAATTATATAAATTGTGCTATTCTTTCAAAAGTTGCAATATAACTAATGATCATTCATAAACATTTCAAAGCTATCATTGGAGTAGAAATCTATTAGAATGTTGATAGAAAATCAACATAGCAACAACCTCAAACAACATGGTAGTGACTAAGATGCTCGTTAGCGACAACCTCAAACAACATGGTAGTGATTAAGATGCTCGTTAGCGACAACCTCAAACCACATGGTAGTGATTAAGATGCTTGTATGAATCAAGTCTTGAAAGAACGACATCTAGACATGTCGACTTTTCTTTCTAACATTCTAACAAGTTTTCTTCTCCAAGGGTAGATTTGAAACTTTTATAAAAAGTAGAGTATAATATTACAAATTTACGACTTCCGAAAGAATTAAGAGTATTTTTGGGATCTTAGACTTTTGGTTTGTTGGCAGAAAGGGACAGGCGTTGCAGTTCAATTGGTTGTATGAAAAAGAAGCAGTCATTTTAAATCCAGATGAAACTTTTTCTATTAATTTTGACAAGGTACAGCCATAGACATATCATAATTTCATTTTCAAAGAGTTTAGTTTTCGTAATTAAAATTCTAAAATACCAAATCTATTCTTTTTTTTAGGTGGATGATGCAGTTGAAAGTCTAAGTAGAGAGATACTGACCATACAAGCAAGAGGGGACAAGGAATCAGCAAAGTTGCTTCTTCAAAAATATAGTGTCCTGTCAGAACCATTGACAATAGCATTGCAAAATTTAGAACGAATCAAGGTATACACGAGCAATTAATGCTTTTTTTTTTTATAAGAAACAATTTCATTGATATATAAAATTACCAAACGAATGAAACGTTTATGATTTACAAAAGGTTTTCTGATGAGCGATTTTACCATTTTGGTTAAAAAATGAATTATGTCATTTTGAAACTGACCATTCTATTTAATTACTAAATTAAACTTTAAGGTAAGTCTTCATGCTTATATTCTATGAGTGAAATTTTGAACGTTGTTCATTTTGGGATTAGCAGAGTTGTGAACTGGCCTAGTGGTCAAGAGGGTCTTAGGGTACTAAGAAGTTATGAGTTCAATTTAGGATAATCACTTACTTAAAAATTAATTTTCTACGAATTTTCTTAACATTCAAATGTTGTAGGATTAGACAGTTTGTCTCGTGATATTAGTCGAAGTGCACGCAAGTTGGCCCGGATAGTAATGAAGAAAAAAACAACTAGAGTTGTGCATTATAGATGGGTTTTTGGAAGAAAAAAAAAATGGTGAAAGAAAATACTATACAAATTAAATGCATTGTAATTTGCCGTGAAGTTTGAACATAGAACCAATCTTTGGTAAAATATCATGTGAAATAACAATTGAACTATCATTTAATAATATATTTATATTTAACCATTATGAGTTAGTCTAATGGTCTAACTCATAATTAACCATTCTTATCCAAAAAAAGTTAGTCTAATGGTCAATAAGAGTCTGTCTTGTAAATCATAAAGTGTTTAGAGGTTATGATTTATCAAAAAATTGTTTTCTTACGAGCTTTTTTGACAAGCAAATGTAATAGGAGCACATAGTTGTCTCATGAGTTAGCACATAAGTTGGTCTCGACATAAAAAAATAAAATATCATATCCAATTTTAGTATCTAACTGGTGCTTTTCAATCTCGCGATTTCAGGTACCTGTGGATATAGCTCCTGAATTTCCCATTGCCAAAGAAATATTGGGAAATAAGACTTTATGATGAAGATCACTAAAACGCAATTTAGAATGTGATTGTTGTTTGATGTGCAATAATAAATTGGTTGCAACTCCCATCTTTGAGCAGTATTTTCTTTTAGTTCAATGTATTTAGTATTTACAATATTTCAGGGGTGGCTATTTCTGTAAACAAAATGTATGAATATTTCCATTGCCCATCATGGTGCAACTATTTCTCTATCAGAGCTTGATATTTCCATTGGCATTGCCCATCAGAGCTTTATTGGACCGAGCCAATGTCGATACAATGTATTGATATTTTCTAATTTCTCCAATTTGCTAGGCTTACCTTTACCACTTATATTTGAAATTATTGTGCTTGACTTCATCGAAGATTTTAGTTTGGAGTGATCTTACTATCACTTTGGACTTCGACTCCGTTCAAGTTTTGTATATCTCGACTACTTTTTTTACCTACAGAATTAAGTACTTACAATCGTTTCCCAAAGAATACTAGTTCCCTTATTTTTTGGTGTGAACTGTAAACAATCTCTATTATTTCATTAGAAATAGGGGTATACATGGGTTGAGTCAGTTTGGGTTCAACTAATTTTTTGGACCAATTCGAAAATTGTTTCCAACCCAACTCAGCTAAAAAACCAACCTAATATTTTCAGGTTTAGATTGGGTCGGGTATATCAGTTCAAATGAGTAGAATAGAAATCTATGCCCATTGTAGTGTCAGCGACAAGATAAAAAAAATTGAAAGCAAAGTGACTATGTGAATGTAATACATATGGAGATTTAGATCTACAACCATAATGCCGATGATGAGAAAAAGAAAATTATATAAGTTCAAAAGAGTCTGCAGGCTAAAAGAACAAGTAAAAATAAAGGAGATTTCAGAAGAAAAAAGAAAATCAAGATTTTTTATTTATATATCATTTTGTTTAAAAAATGTGAAGTAAAAGTAGCAACAATCTAGGATCCATCACGAAACCGAAACGTCTATCTATAATAGATGGCATTCAAACATCACACCACTGTAACAACTATTTTGCAGATTATTATATTAATCGGTTTGGCTCGGGTTGAACCGAAAATTGAGAGCTCCAACTCATGAACCAAACCGAATCAACCAGTTTTTTACTTTTTTTTAACCTAACCCAACCCAACCCTTATTGTTTGAGTTGGATATTGAGTTGCCTAGTTGTTTGAACAACCGTAATTAGAAATGTCTTTTGTAATTCTCTCCAAAAACTCATTACTCCTTCGATGTCTCTCGGTGCTTGACCTAGGGACAGGCGTAGTTATCCTTGTTTCAAAAAAAATTCTCTCCAAAAACTCTTGTAGTTATAATCCCCTCGGAAAACTCTTGTAATATTATACTATAATGAAACTGTTTATTATCAAAACCAAAAATATTATTGATGCATTTTTCTGTTGATAATTCATGATAAAAGAACAGGTACAGATGAAGAACCTCATCTCTATCACCAACCTACAAGTGACTGAACTTGATTTCTAGATGATGAACCCATAAACAAACTCTACTTTAAAAAAAAAAAAAAAAAAGTAAGGTTCTTTTTACTTTGATTAGCAAAAGGCTATTCAACAAGAAACCCATTAAATGGAAATACTTGGTTCATTCCTACACAACCTTCAGCTCCTTAAGCCAAGCAGTGTGCAGGGGGCAAGGGTCAGGTTTTCCTGCAGCAATGGCTTTCTCAGAGAGTGAATAGAACCACCCATTCCTCCATTTGAACTGGTGATGAAAGTAAAAGGATTGTTAGCAAAAATAGGTAACATTCAGAGAGTGCAATAATTCCTTTTCAATTTAATCTACCTCTTTTACTGCCGTTGGAAAGTGCGCAACAGCCCGAGAATATGCACATAATCTTTTCTCTATACCTTCATCGAACACCAATTGCCTCTCGGCGGCGGCTGCAGATGAAAGTTCTGCAATGAGGCTAGAAACCTGCAACCATAAATTTGGATTAAATTATCTGTTCCAGTTTACCTGAAAGACAATATCAGTTTGAAGAGTTCATTATCATTTCTTAAGTTTTGTAAGGATGTTCTTAAGGAAATAAGCACACTACATTGGATGGAAAGTTCATTATATAGTATCACTGTATCAGATAATGAGTTGAATAGATAATGAGTTGAAAAATTTGGGAATAATAACCAACAGATAATGAGTTGAATAGACAAACGTAGTTGAAAAATTTTGCAGTAAACTTTTTCTGGGAAGAAAGGCATCTTACTTCAGAGCGATAATCCTTCTCCACAGCGCCGACAGTCGCGCCTGGATGACGTGCTCCAACAAGCATAAATGCAGAAATCCAAATCAGCTTTTCCAACATTTGTTTCTCAAATGCATCCTTATCAAGAACCTAGCTTACAAGCATGACCTTCAAAAGTTATGGGCTGGATTGAATTACAAAAAAAACATAAATGACAGATCTTTCTCTAAGAAACATTCAAGAGACAACTCATCATATATGTTCTTCCAATTTTCTTTTGATGTTCATGACTGTCTTGGCCAGCTTACAATTAGCCTTGGGGAGCCAAAAGGTTCTAGTAAGAATTAGTTTCCTATGGGTTTCTTGACATCCAAATGGTCAAATAGGTTGTGTCCCGTGAGTGTTGGGCTAGCTTACACACCCCTCAAGTATATTCACGAGACAACCCATCTGACCCTACAACATTTGGATGTTAAGAAATCCATATAAAATTAATTCTTAGGTAGGTAACCATAATAGATTGAACTCAACCTTTTGGTTCCCTCAAGACCCTATTGACCAATGGATTCATGATGATTTTCCGAAGTTTCAAGAACAAAACATAATTTTCCACATGAATCAAAACCGAAAAAATTAAACCAGGCTAGGTTAATGATGTACGGGGAAATTATGTATATTTTAGTCATCTCTATTAATTAGTTAATACCCCTTCCCTTATAAATAGTAGTCCCTCTCAAGTATTCAAATGACAATTAATTCATTCTTATAAAGATCATGTTAAGTGAGTTCTTGGAGAATTATTTCTAAACTACATCAGTTAACTTCAATCTTACACCACTGGAACAAATGCACATGCACGTACAGCAGACAAAAAAACTCCCAAAACAACTTGCAGTTTACACATGAGAGCCGAAGAGGAACAAATCTTTTTTGCCTTTACCTTGCAAGAGAGGCCTGCAGCATTGAGTCTTCCTGCTACAGCAGACGCCCATTTTCCATAAGCTGCTGTTAATCCTTCTGGATTGGTATCCGTTATTCCATCCACGGGCGCCTCTCCGAGCTTAGAGATAGCAAAATAAGCTAACACTTGATTAGCATCATCTAGACCTTTGCTTTCATACCAAGGATCCAGCATTCCATTCTGGAAAAAAACCAAATCTGCTAGATTGTCAAACAAACACATCACAAGCCATCATATGAATGGAAAGGATATATATATACGAAAAGATTCAAACTTTTTAACGTAATCCTAAATGGTCATTAATCTTTTAAAACTCTCCATTATTATTTTTTATACTGGTGAAGGTCTGAGCCAGCTTGCACACACCTCGACTCAGGTCGCGGAGTATACTGTCTTACTCTACAACATTTTGAAGTCAAGGAAACCCGTATGAAATTAATTTCTAGATAAGCGGTCACTGACTCCATGGATTGAACCCATCAACTCTTAGTTATCCAAGACCCCTCTTGACCACTAGGACACTCCATGATGGTTTAAAACTCTCTACTGTACCTTTAACATATTAAAATTGAGTTTAAATCACTTTTGATCCTTGAACTTACATGGAGGTAAGAATTTAGTCTCTAAAATTTGATTTGTAACGATTTAAACCACATTTGATAACGTTAGGTTTTTGAAAAAAAAAAAAAAATTGCGTTTGTTTTCTTCATTCCTCAACAATAAGTTTGAACTTTCTTGATTGAGAAAACATTTGAATTTTGTCTAAATTCGAAAAACAAAAACAAGTTTTTGAAACTTATTTTTTTGTATTAAAAAGCATGGCTTTTGATTTTACTTTTTTTTTTTTTTTATTCTCCCGAGACATTATTATTATTTTTTTTTTTTGAGTACATATTGGGGGAGGAGGACAAATACCGATTCTCGGGATCGAACCTGTGGCGCTGGTGTAGAACTGGTTTACAACCAAACAATAAAACCATTTCGCCTCTGACACACATGTAACTACTATGGATAACTATAATGGTTGCTTTGATCTTTTGAACCATATGTAAAAAAGGTAGATAACAAAACATCTGATTCATCCGTAAAAGTAGTATTTATAACCTTAAATTTCAAAAGTTATAAAATAAAACTTTAGTTTTCACTTTCAGTTTTGTACCAATATCGTCCCTAAATTTTAGTAGGCAACTCTTTAGCATAGTACTAAAATTTGTATTGACTTAGTCCCATTGTACTCAATTTCAAACCCCCCTATCCTAAAGCAAAAATCACAATCCCAATAAACGAGATGGAAATAAAGATATCACACCCAAAAATGCATCTAAATTACAAAGAATCCATTAAAACCAAGCTAGAAAAACCAAAACAATCGAAAAAATTAAACGCTCATACCGTTCCATCTGGATCGAGGAGTAGCTTCAAGAACAGCCTCAAGATCATCATTCCTGGTACACACAAGAATCGGACCGGAAAAATCAAGGGGAACAGATTCGCCTCTCTTCACCAAACAATCTTCACCAGTCCCCATGTCTAGCAGCGCCCTCCCAACGCGCCCACTCCCGACGATCACGGCGGGCACGACCTTAGTTCCGGTGGCCGCCGCCATGATTCGCCGGTGACGAGGCCCAAATTTAGAAGCGGGTTTTGATAGTTGAGACCAGAGAGAAGAACTAGAGATTGTGAAGGAAATTGCGGCGGCCATGGCTGAGAAGGAAATTGCGTAGAGCTGGAAGTGACATTGTTGTGAGGGGTTTGTATAAGGAGAGATGGATTTGCAGAAAAGGGGAGCGAGTGGCGGAGATGAAGATAAGCCATTCGATCTGTGGCTGTGGCTTTGTCGATTTAGAAGTTGTTTTTGGGCCTCCTGGGCTTTCTTTTGTTAAGAATGTGGGCCTAGGGAAGCCCATCTTTTCCACTCGAGAAACTTTGGGCTAGGCTGAAATTTGATGGCCCAATCTCAGTGCACACCTACGCTTCTTTTCTTTTTTTTTGTTCGGAGAACTTCAAATCTAAAAAATAATTATAAATAGGGTCATAATTAATTTAATTAAACTGAAAAAATAATTAATTTAAACCATGCAAACACCGATCCGGGCAGTTCACGTTGAGCTCGAATACCTAACCGGAAAGCATACAAGAGCCTCACCAACGCATTTGTTTCTTTAAAAGCGTGTTATCCACTATTCGAACCTTGTTGTATAGAAATTTTAATCTATCCTCACGTGAGCTACCGTATGATTTCAAGCATAAATATATTCGGTCGCCTCAATTTATATCCGACACAACATTATTCAAAACCGAAACCGACCAATTTTTTTGGTTCTTCTTATTTTTAACATCGAAACTACCTAAAAAAAACGTTTTGGCAGTTTGAGTGGTTTTTCGATTTTGCCTTGCACCCTATTCGATATAATCATATTTGGTTGCTTCTCAGCTTATTTTTGCTTTTCAATCTCTGAACAAGCAAGTCTATGTATTTGTAAATTTTCTGACTTGACTTTTGATTTTTTATGATTAACAATGTTTTACACTTTAATGACTTTGGTGAATAAAGTTTATCTTCTAAACATTAGCCTAATTATTGAGTAATATTAGAATGTATAGAAGATGATTTGATACATTTTAATAGAAAAATGTGGAGTTATAAGAATTTGAATCTTGACCTTAAATTCAACAAAGCTTTTTTTTTTTTTTTTTTTTGAGATATATCGACAAAAGCAATTAATTTAATATTATAAGTATATGGGTTTGAATCCAACCTTTTAAACTATTTAAACTTCTTAAAAAAAATCTTGATTTTATTATTATTATTTTTTTCCATTCAATAACTATTAGGAGTAATAGATTCAAATTCCTAACCTATTAATCATTGAGTCAAACATGAAGTCATTAAAGTTTGTTCATTTTACCCGAAAAAAAAACCAATTTATAAATATTAAAAGTCTAGCTTAGTCTTCCTAAAATTGATGGATCCATTAACAAAGTTAAAATTTAAGATTCCACCTTGACATCAAATTCAATTTTATCTACTAGATCAATTAATTCTTAGAAAAATAAATTTTATAGTCATGAGATATAATGTTAAAATTTAAGAAACGTATTAGACACGTACAAATGTAGATAATACTAACAATAAACTCAAAAGTTACTCAAAGGTCGTAGCCTGATTTCATTATTTTGTGAAAATTCAGTTCAACAGTATGGTCACGAATTCGATCTCTATAAAAACTCTTAAATCGGATAGAAAGAACTTCTATTACTTGAATATTTATAATTGAGAAATTAAAGGAAAAGTAATGAAATAAAACAATAGAATTTATGTGAAAAGACTCTCAAATTGGTAAGAAAAAACTAAGAAACTTTTATTATGTGAAAATTGTTACATCCATACAAAATCATCTATCCAACTCCAATTATATAAACATTCTTTTTAAAACTTATATTACACGCCTTCTTTGTCTCCACTCTTCACATGAGAATACAAAAAATAAAAAATAAAATAAATAGAATCAATATATAAAGTTTAAAGTGTTTCAGATACTTTGAAACAAGAATATCATTCTTGAATTTTTTTAATGTGGGATAATTCACTAATAATATTTTGCCAAAATTCAAAATTAATTGATCTAATAATAAAAATTCAACGAAATTAATGAAATTATAATATAAGTGCTCATGGAGTTAGCTGTTATACTGGTAAGCCATTCAACTTCCAACCAACCAAATGAGATTCATTTCCGCCAAAATTAATTTGGAACTTGGACAGCAGATTATTAAATGCATATTAAAGGGATGCCTAAAGTGAGAAATAGGCTTACATGACCCACAAGCTTTAAAAAATGGTTGGTAATTTGCAATTTACTTGCTGGAATTTCTATCTAAAGGTGCACCAATTAATTCGAAATTAAGTACATTTCGAAATGAAATTGACATCTTGGGCTGTTTGTTTGTCATATTTGGATAGAATTTAGTTTTATGATTTATTAGCTCCTCCTCGAAAACCTACATCCAAACAAATTTCTATTAACTTCTTCCCATTTTTACTTTTAAAAATAACTCTCATTTCTAACAATTCATTTTTAATCATTCTTTTATAACTACTCAATGATTGCTAACCACTAATTTTTAATCATTCATTTCAAATCAATCAAAATCTTTCATTTTTAATCATTTATTTTAATCATTTTTTTTAACTACTAAAAACAACTATTTATTTTAAATCTATATTCAAATAAGATTTCAACTCTAACTCTACACAAAAACTACATTCAAACAAGTTTTTGACACAACCTTCAATTTTTAACTACTTAATATAATTCTTCAATATAATTCCGTAACCTAAATTCTACTTAAATATGTCAAGCAAACACCCCCCGAAAGTATGGGTGGCAATTCAAACTTACTTTTTTTTAGTGAATTCAACAACAATCCCGAAGAATGGTTACTTGAACTCAAACTTCTCAATTGCAAAACACTACTATAAGTTATTGTGTGTACTTCATATTATATACATATATATATACATATATATATATATATATATATATAATCATTTTCTATGCTTTTTTTTGTTTGGATGACGAAAATGTCTCCTAGCTAAAATCTATTTCATTTACATCTATAATTTATTTTTTTGGTAAATATTTACTTTGATTTTAAAATTTTAAAGAGATGCTGGTTTTGATATTTACTACTATTCTGTCCTACTACTTTTTTTTTTTTTTTTAATTTGTAATTTTTTGAGCGTGATCTCCATTATTGTTATAGAATATATCGTGTGATCCGACAATCGTTTTAATATAAAAAAAGAATTATAAAAATTAAATCTTAGATAGTGATAAAGATATGTCATTTGAAGTGGTGAGGATGGTTGTGCAGTTTTCAGGGGGAAAGCAAATTGATATGTGGGGGTGATTTTGCTAATTTTCTATCAAGTTACAGTATTGGGCGGTGATCCTTGTGATACTAATATTGTATTTTGGTAGGTCCAACTTAAAGAACAACGTTGGGGGCACGTAAAAAGGTTTGATAAACGTTTTTATATCACGATTTAGGAATGTGATATAGATTATCGCTTTTATTTTTTATTTTTTGAATTCTAGGCATATTGTATAGGTGGTGGTTTGTGCTGGAGGTTGTGTTGTTTAATTTGCTTTTGAACAAGCTTGTAAATATAGTGGAGGGCTAGTTTTTGGATTGTAAATTGACTATTTTAGCACTTGAATAAAGCATAGAGTTCCATATGACACACACGTTAGAGGTGTTACGATTAGTAGATTAAATTCATCACTTTTTAATTCTCCAAAAATCATTTATCTCAAATCAATTTTTTTTTTTATTTGAGGTCAACAACAATTAGTAGGGGATGATTTGAATCAATATACTATATTTGTTTTGTTCTTTTATTTATTTTTGTTTATGAACATCGAGAAATTATCGGAGCATCATTCCCATATACTCAAGGGTTCGATACCACCTCTCCAAAGCCTCAACCCAAGATATTTTAAAGGTTTTCTAATTTAAGTATTTTTTAACAATTTCGAACTAAGGACATTTAAAGCAGCATATACTTCAATGTCTGTAGCCCTAATCCCTCGAATACATATCCATTTTTTTCTTAAAAATTCAATTAGGAGTATAGAATTCAACTATTGACTTTTGAGATCCATTGGTTAGATTTGACATTGACTATTTGTTAAAAGGAAATTAGTTGTGCAGACAAAGATAACATTTTGACAAAAAACCACTTTCAAATGTAAATAATTTGAAACTTCCAAACCAAAAATAAAAGTAAGAGTTAAAGCTATTCTCACAAAATTGTTAAAGCCACCACCTACATAAATATATTTTAAGCAAAAATTAATTGCAAACAACTTCAGAAGAGGTAACTGTTTCGAATGTACTAAAAAAAAAGATGGGAGTTTATTTTTTCCATATGATTTTGTTTCGAATCGTCTTATTTACAAAAATATAAAAATAACTCGCCCATGATGATCATAAAATCTAACCCTATTTATTATAATTTAAAAATGCATAACTGATTTCCGCTCAAATTCCAATCCCAATACCCTATGCACTCCAAATTTCTACCTACGAATCTTATGCGAAAAAAAAAAAAGAAATTAAATGTTTTCTTCTCTCATTCTTGCGAATCAAAGAGAAGGCTTTACAAAAATAAAAACTAATTTCCCTATAATTTTAATTAATTACCTACCTCAGGCCATATCCTCCATTATCGCCGTTTCTGATGATATAATTAATTATTTTCTTGTTTCTTAATTAAATCCCACCTAATTAAGTATCGAGTTCCCAGTGAACTGACGAAGGAAAAAACGAATTTAGGTACCCAAATATGTCGTCGTCGCTTCCGGCAATGTCGCCGGAATCTTTAGAAGTACAATCGAAGAACGTTTGAATATCGTCGGGAATACACCGGCGCGGCCGGTCGGATTCCGGCGGCGTTTGTAGAGCCACGGCGGCGGAGGTCCTTTTTAGTATGTTTTTCAATTCTGACGAATGGAGAAGCAGCTCCAGCGACTCCGACGACGACGGCGACTCGTCGCCGTCGCCGTCGCCGCCAGGTTCCGGGAGTGTCGCCGTGGTGGGTTGGCCGGAGCTCGAACATTGCGACGGAACGGCAGGGCTTGGTGGACGGTCGTTATGTTCCTCTGGGCGGAGGTGTTTGATGTAACGGCTGAGGTCGAAGTTCGTAACGGCGTTAAGGCCACGGTATTCTATGGCCGCCCTGTCGTAAGCTGTGGCAGCTTCTTCTTGGGTAGCTGTGAAAGTTAATGTGAAAAGAAATTTAAGTTAAGGGCTTGTTTGGGAGGACAATAGTTAGAAAAATCAAATAATAATAATAATAATAATAATAATAAATTTAGGTTTTAATTTGTATGGAAAATTTGGTGGGAATACAATGGAAATTTATGAAATCATGTGTCAAAATGAATAATCTTAAAGAGCTGGCCATGATGCAGTTGAGGTTTGGCGATCTACATGCCAACTACTAGATTTAGTTGCGTATATTTTTTTAAATATTTTAGTATTTTAGTTTTTTTTTTTTTAATTAAAAAACTTGATTTTATTAAAAATGATGATACAGTAAACTTGGCTTTTAAACAAAACATTCTCACATTAGTAAATATCTCTAACATCTTCACTCAAGATGATTCTTCTGCGGATTTACCATTTTGAGTTATATTCGAATTTATCGATCATTCGTTTAAATTTATCTACTTGGGTTGGATCAAATTAATTTTAGTTGGATCTAAATTTAAATTTATAGACAAAATACCTACTTAAAGCTATGATAGTATATTAGATAAAATGAAGTTTCATTTCAAAATTAATCGGTTGTAACGTGAGGATCTAACTGACATAGTTTATAATGAAATTATAATGCAATTTTTTTTATTGAAGCCCTGACTAGATGAGTTTTTTCAGACACTATTTAACTAGTAGATGAACCATACTAATACAACTAATTTATCATTAATATTACGAGTTTTACTGACAAAAAAAAAATTACGAGTTTTGACTAAAAAAATATTGAATATAAATTAGAAAGACGCAAGTGATAATATAAATTATTGTTTTGGTAAAATGATCTAAATAAGATGACGTATACAATTATAAATATAAGAAAGAAAATAATATTTATTTATTTATTTAGAAAAGACCAATATATTCAACTAAACACCAACCACAAAAAGTGACTTATTCATGTAAATGTTAATGAGTGATGTATGAACTAAGACAAAAAGTGATGTGTGATAATAACTCGACCATAATGGCCTATGTCCACAGAAAATATATAATTCAAAAGACTAATGATTTTTTTTTTCCCTTTACCTTTATAGTTTTGTCTTTTTTTTTATTAAATTATAAATTTCAACTATTCCAAACCTTATCTTCTTAATCTTTAAAAGATACATTTTTATTATATTATGAATTTGAATTATATTTCATTTTGATATCTATGGACTATGGTTAACACCATATATTAGAGCTAACATTTTCATTAATCTATTTTAATTCAATGGTGCAACGACAGTCGACGACTTTTTTCTTTTTTCTTTTTTTAAATTATTATTATTATTGTTGTTATTTATACCGTAAAATTGAAAATTACCATAAGTTCCAAGGTAAAGGTATTTGTTGCCAAACACTCTGCCTATTCGAGCTTCCCATCTTCCATTGTGATGGTGCCTGTAGCAATGCAATTAATTTACATTCAGTCAAACTCTTTTAATTTCAAAGTAAGAAATATTAAAAAAAAAAAAAAAAAAAAAAAAAAAGAGAGAGAGAGAAAAAAAAAAGATTGTCATGGTTTTTGTCTTCACATGGAGACAACTTTACATGTCAAGATTGTCTTTCTATATTCAAGCCAGAAAATATGGTTTGTTTATTCAAGATCTTCAATTCAACTAAAACTACTCCTATTTCTACTAAGTTGTTAAAATATTATGCAGAAATAATGAATTCACTAACTATTTCTTCATGATCTTCATCATTCATTTCAATTATGGGGGAAATTATGATAAATTATGCTCCATAAGCTTTGACCAATGAAAGTGCCTTACACGTCAGTATCCACGTGCCTGCATTATACACGTGCAAAAAAAGAAAATGAAAATGGAAAGAAAAGACCAGAAATTTTTGAGAAATCTTTTTTTTTCTTTTTTTTAGGACAAATAAATAGAAGATTTGAATACATAATCTCTCGATTATTAAATATATATTGATACCCTTAAATTATTATTTATTAATTTTTTTTTTTTTTTTGGCGTTGGACAATAGAGAATATGAATAGAGAAAGATAAAATTCATTTTTAGAGATGAAAAAGGGAATTTGACCATGTGAGTTGTAAAGTGAGTATCCCAACAAGAATTGTTAAAATTTTGAATCTCCTTGTCCAAAATGTTTTTGAACTCAATAAATATAAATAAATAAATAAAACATCTTAATACATCTCATCTAGTATATAGTTTTTTTCTCAATACTTATTTTTAAAAGTGGTTGAATGGTGATATCATTGATTGTTCCTACCGTAAGTAGAAAGATATATTTTTCAAATTGATACCACAAAAGAAATTGAATAATGGCAACAAAGAAAGTTAATTAAGAAAATTCCACACGATAACATGTCACATTTTTCATATGTATAGGTAAATAATAGGGAGTGTTTCACTCAATAAGGTGGACTAAAAAAGAATAAGGTGTCAAGATATAGTTTCAAAAGGAGCAAAACTAAGTGCCATTACGTATAATTTAGTGGTTAGAAACTTTCTACACCAAGTATTGTTGATTTTATTTTTTTTTATTTTTTTATTTTTTTTTTTTTTTAAAGACTTACCTTTATACAATAAACTAACAAACAAATCATCATACACTTATCTTGAAGGTTTAAAAAAATTCAAGTTTGTACAATGCAATTTTTCACAAGAAAGCTTACCAATTTGTAGGTAAGTATTTTATAAATATTTACCAATTAAGTGTGTGGTTAAAAATGGGTCAAGTTTGTTTATTATGAACAATACTTACTTAAGTGTGGGTAAATAATACTTATCAACCCTTAGAATTATATATTTTTATTTTTTTTAAAAATTTGACTTTGATTGAGGGAGAGAGAAATGCTAAAGTTAAAAACGTGTGGTCTAAGAGTGAGTAAATATTTCCAAAATGCTTACCCGTAAGTATTGCTCGTTTATTATTATTTTTAAATAAATTAAATTCTACATTTTCGCTCACGTGACTCATTTTGAATCTAACACTCTTAGTAGGTAAGTATTTATAAAAGATTTACCTACAAATTGGTAAGTTTTCTTCATTTTTTAGTAATCCAAATGGAAACTGAATTTTCAGACCCGTTTAACAATTATTTTATTTTTTATTTTTTGTTTTTAAAATTCTAATTCATTTTTATTCACATTTCCTATAATATGTTCTATTTTTCTTAACAAAAAGTATGTCTAACAAAAAATTAAAAACAATAATGATTATCAAATGTTAAATTTCATTAAAACAAATTTGAAGTTAACATCAACTAAAATTGGTTCTTCAATATTTATAATTTTAATATAAAAAATAATGAAATACAAACCTATTTTTAAAATTTATATAAAATATGTACTAATTTTTAAGAAAAATTAAAAAGTTTTAAATAGACCAATTATAAACTTTAATAATAGTTTTTTTTTTTTTTAAAAAAACTTTTAATAATATAAAGATTAAAATTAAAATTTTAAAATTTTAATATCAAAATAAAACATCATAGAGTGGTTTAATTAGAGATGTCCACATGGCGGGTCGGAGCTCGAATTACTTCTCCATCCTTGTCCCCACCATAAAATTCAATCATCGTCCCCGGAAAAAGCCCTTTTTTTTGGGGATTGAGTTCCCCGTGGGGATTTTTTTTTAATTAATTTTTTTTTTATTTTTTATATATTTTTTGAACAAAATTTTTTTAAAAAAAATTGTTTTTTTAAGAAAATATCTATAAGTTTCAACTATTATGTTAATTATCAAATAAATTATTCATATGCATAGATAATATCACCAACAAATATGTATTTATTTGAAAATTAAAGGGGTAGAATTAAGAAAAAAATATTTAAAAAAAAGATAAACGAGGCGGGGATCGGGGAATCTGGGAATACGATCCCCGTCCCCGGCCCCATTTAGCCAACGGGAATTTTTTCTCCCCCGTTCCCATCCCCGTTAGGGGCGGGACCCGGTCCCACCGGAAAATGGACATCTCTAGATTTAATAGCTGAAAAATGACCTTAAGATGCATAAGATTATGAGTTCAATTCATGGTGGCTACCTACATAAATTTCCTTGCATCCAAATGTTTAGGATTAGACGGTATGTCTCGTGATATTAGTCGAGATGTAACTCCATAAACCACATAATTAAACTTTATACGCATCATTTAAATTGCCCTCATATTCATTTTCGTATTGAATTAAAATTATTGGTAGAATAGAACCCACTTATTATTAGGCTAAAGTATCAAACATACCCTCAAACTATCACATTTTTTTCAAACTTGCCCCTAACTTTGAAAAGTTTCAAAAGTATCCCTGAACTTTACAAAATGTTTCAAAAATACCCTTACCGTTAATTTTGGATGGAAACTGTTAAGGCTTTATTTAAAAAATGCCCATGAACTTTAAAAAGTTTCAAAAATACCCTTGATCTTTAAAAAAAATATAAAATTTAAATAATTTAGCTTTTCAAATATTTAAATTTAATGTGTCAAAACTTTAAAACTAAAAATTTTCGATGACTCATAAAAGCTTTCAAATTGAGATTGTAGGTTATATGGGGTTCCACCCATGCCCATCGATTACCCGTTTGGGTTTAATGGACCTTGATACCATATTAGATTATATAGAGTTCCATCTCAAAACCAATTAATCATGGGTGGAGTAAATTATGGGATATGAATTGAGTTCTTTTTTATATATGAATGAGATTAATATAACTTGAGAACCCAACCCAACCCAAAAATATTAGGGTTTGGGTTGGGTTGGGTTGTTCTATGCTTAGGGTTGGAGGCTTGACCAACCCGAAAAGTGTGGTTGATTCAAAAAAATTCCTCTAATCCAATCGGACTCGTGTACACCCTTTAACCGCTACATATTTAATTGTATTTTTTTTATCTTTATATTTTTAACTTATTGATACGTTTATGTCAATATTAATGGTTATTTAATTAATTGAATTGTTAGTAAATTAATTTCTTAATATATTTCTCTAATGATTATTGTTGATCATTTTACTTTTATGTTTAGATGCATAAAATTATTAAAAAGTCATTAAATGTTAGCTTAAACTAACTAATATTTTATGTTCGTTCCAACGTGCTTTAAATTTTCAAATTTAATGCTATATTTGCAATTGATAATTTAAACTCAAGAGTTTAAATAAATTACATGGTTATAAATGAATTATAAATTTTAGTTGTAATAATAAACAATAAATCTCAATTTGAAAGCATTTATGAGACATAAAATAAAAAAATAAAAAAATTGTTCATCCCAGCTAAAATTTGACACATTAAATTGAAATATTTGAAAAGCTAATGCCTCGTTTGATAACCATTTCGTTTTTTGTTTTTTGTTTTTTGTTTTTTATTTTTGAATTTTGGTTTTTTGTTTTAAAAGATAAAAATCGTATATGTTTGATAACTCATTTTAGTTTTCTGTTTTTGAAAACTAAAAACCAAAAAACATGTTTGATA